>OX419589.1:5504013-5568455 GCA_948473455.1 Teleiodes luculella | reverse complement strand
TCTACAGTATGTAGGTAGGTATAGTTTAAGATAGTAGGTACTTATAGTCGAAAATTTGTTTTTGGGCATGTAAAAATGAATTGTTTATTATACAGCGAACTTCGCTGGGCCGTGCTTTTCGAAACGCTGAGGGAGACCAACTTTACTTTGTTTGTGAGTAATAAATATTATTACGTATTTTATTTTCATCACTTCTTTTTTTGTGTGGACATTGTGCGCCTTTGATATTTCGCGATTTGAATATTTTGCTATATATCTACCTACCTACCTACCATACCGTTGGTTGGTAGTACTAAGCTATCTTTTAATGGCAACATTAATAATAAAAACTAAAAGTTGAAACAACTGTCAAAACTGTCATCAATCAAATCAAAACAAAAGTTAGAGATAAGCAAGCGACAATTTGGAAATTAATTATTTGGTTTAACTCTATTAATAAATCCGTTTTAAGATACCGTAAGCTGGAACAATAAGAAAACAAGAAAACTGTGCGTGTAGATAATTCAAAGACGTTGCAATGGCTGCTATTTTGGGTGGCGGAATCGGCGGCCTCTCTGCAGGTTATTATTTGATAAAAAATAACGTAGTAAATAATAACAATTTAAAATTGTTCTTATATGAAGCTGCGGAAAACTGTGGTGGCTGGATCAAGAGTATAAGGAGCAAAGATTACACATTTGAACAGGGGCCTAGGACGATTCGACCGAAGGGCATAACAGGCACCAATACATTAAACATGATGCAGGATTTGGGCCTCAGTGAGCACGTGTGGCCTATTACACACAACCATCCTGCTGCTAAAAACAGAATGATCTATGTTAACAAACAACTTCACGTTATGCCTTCAAGCTTACTAAGTATTTTTCAAATAAGGGAACCATTTTCAAAGCCTCTTATTTATGCTGCTTTAAATGATATTATTCGACCTAGTGGGAGAAGTATGGAAGATGACTCTATTTACAATTTTGTTGAGAGACGGTTTGGGAAGGAAATAGCTGACTATGCAATTTCTCCAATGATTTGTGGTATCTGTGCTGGGGATGCCAAAGAAATATCTGTAAAGTTTCTAATGAAGAATTTGTTTGAATATGAACAAAATCATGGTGGAGTTTTGAAGGGATTCATAAAGACATTTTTTAAAACCAAAAATAATGAATCTATTTATGTAAGTGACCTTGCTAAGAGAGCACAAGATGAAAAATGGAATGTATACACATTGAAGGGTGGTTTAGAAACCTTACCTATTAATCTTACAGATTATCTTGTTGAAAATGATGTGGATATTTATTTTAATACTACAGTAGAGGAAATAGAATTTGTAGATACTAATACTGTGCTCTTAAAAACAGACAATGAAGATAAGGTGGTCAATCATGTGTATGCTACAATTCCAGCTCACAGACTAGCAGACTTAGTTGAAAACCAGCATCCTGAATTAGCTAAAGATCTAAAAGACATTCCTTTTGTAACTGTTGGATTGGTCAATTTATATTTCACCCAAACCAACTTGATACCTGCAGCATTTGGATTCCTAGTACCACCAATAGAAAACTCTCCTATTTTAGGAGTAGTATTTGACTCTTGCTGCCTTCCAGATCAGAAGGGCACTGTGTTAACTGTTATGCTCGGTGGAAGGTGGTTCACAGAGAAATTTGGACACACTATCAATGAGAGCCAACTCCTTATCATTGCTCAAAGAGAGATACGTAGAATCTTAAACATAACTGATCAACCTGAAGCAAATAATGTGAGCATACTGGAAAAGTGCATCCCACAATATGTAGTTGGTCACTTTGAAAGAGTTGATAGGATCCGCAAGTACATTAAAAGCAAGTGCCTACCCTTGTCCTTAGTTGGCTGCAGTTATGATGGAGTGGGTATCAATGATGTAATATATTCTGCTAAGACTCAGGTTGAAGGAGATTTAGATTTCAAAAAGGATATTATTATGAACAGACGTGTTGAATCTCTAGTGACAGAATAGTAATTCATTAATGAATTAAGAGAAAAAGAACTATGTGGTAGTTCATCATGTTAGACTTTTTTTATTTTTATATCAGAGTTATTTTTTGTTTTGTTTTACAATATTATTCAAACTTTTAAAGAATTTGACAAATAAAAAATTTATGAGGTGTTGGTGTGAATAGCCTTATATTTTATAACAATCTATGAAATGCACAACAATAGCTTTTTGATATTATTTATAAGAAAATTGTTAAGCACTGCCAGTTAAGAAAATTAAACATAAATTACACATAGATGGCTACTTACTTCCAACCTTTTTATACTTTATTAGTTTCATAAATAAGTAGGTTACTTCTTAACTATAGAGTACACATGTCGTAGCCAACTGGTTAAAATAGCCGTTCAATCAAACAGCTAGCCCTTTGACTGAACATCGCCATTCAATCACACGTCTAGCTTCTTAATTGAATATTTGAGGCGCTCAAAACGTTCAACATTACAGCTGACTCAAAAGCCGCCTTTTAATTGAATTAGTTCAGCCTACCACCGCGACGGCGCTAGGTGTGTTTTGTTTTCAATATGGCGTCAACTTACCTGTGTTTTTGATTGTTTCAAGATATTTTTCGGAAAGAAAGTAGTAAATATAGGTACGTTAGTAGTGTTGAAGAGCCAGAAATTATGGAGGCACATACGAGTGATAAGAGTGAATTAAAATTTTAAAAGTTATACGAAGAGAAATCACAGGATTATAAAATGCATCACCAAGGTATTTGAAGTTATTAAAGAACGCTAGGGTGTCCATGACTAACACGGAATGCAGGACTTCTATGTCTTATTATTGGATATCAAAATACGATTTAATGACAATTGGCAGTAAAGAATATCTTATTTTAAAAAGAAAGAGTACTGATGATCCTGTGATACGCATTGTACCCCGAAAAGAGTATTTCATCATGCTAAATACTATTCATAAAGATTATGGACATGGAGGCAGAGACAAGATGGTGTATAATATTAAGAGTCAGTTTTATATAGCAAAAAAAGCTGTTAAAATTTTTGTATCGCTCTGCCCAACATGCAACAATAAAGAATATTACGATTATTAATTTGTTTTTCATGTTTACTAATTTGTTCAAACTTTTGGTCACCTCTTAAACCGTCCTTAAACTTAATCCAAGAAAAATCTCCCAAGAAATTACAAAAAGTTTTCCTATTTTTTCAAATCACATGCTAAACTAATGGTCACCCTAGTTAATTTGCCATTTAACCAATTGGCTAAGCGTCGTCAAGCTGTAGTGTTGAACGTTGCAGTCAACAAGTCGGCTAAGCGACGTACAGCCGTGTGATTGAATGGCGATGTTCAGTCAAAGGGCTAGCTGTTTGATTGAACGGCTATTTTAACCACTTGGCTACGACACATATAATAGTAATATCTAAATTATATGAAACTAGCGACCCGCCCCGGCTCCGCACGGGAAAATGGTTATTGTGGGTTATCCTTCAGTATATTATGCATGTATTATACATATAAACCTTCCTCTTGAATCACTCTATCTATTTAAAAAAACCGCATCAAAATCCGTTGCGTAGTTTTAAAGATTTAAGCGTACAAAGGGAGGGACATAGGGACAGAGAAAGCGACTTTATTTTATACTATGTAGTGAAGCTATAAAAATAAATAATTTATCTCCAAAAAAATTTTAACCTATAAAATGTATGTACCAACCACAATGATTGTATACTCTGAAATTCATGAATCATACACATTTTAATACTTAGACAATGCATGATCTGACATGAAAACTTAGCTTTAACTGTCATTAACAAAATTTTCAGAAAGTAGTATTTTGGTGGATTCATTTAAATCTTAATTTAAAAGAATCCACCGAAATAACCTGATTAATTAGTTTTATCCATGAGAGTAATGAATGAATTAACCCTAGCATGACTGTACACGCGTGACAGACAGACTTATATCGCAAAAAGAGTTAGGCGTAGGGGTTATCGGATTATCGCGTAAAGACCCGTGAAAAATCGTAATAATGTGTACTATGCGCGAAAGCCTCAAACACAAGGGTTACAGTATAGTTGTCTATGGAGGCCAGGTGCAGCAGTATAGTTGTCTATGGAGCCCCAGTGGCCAGGTGCAGCAGTATAGTTGTCTATGGAGCCCCGACAGTGGCCAGGTGCAGCAGTATAGTTGTCTATGGAGCCCCGACAGTGGCCAGGTGCAGCAGTATAGTTGTCTATGGAGCCCCAGTGACCAGGTGCAGCAGTATAGTTGTCTATGGAGCCCCAGTGGCCAGGTGCAGCAGTATAGTTGTCTATGGAGCCCCGACAGTGGCCAGGTGCAGCAGTATAGTTGTCTATGGAGCCCCAGTGACCAGGTGCAGCAGTATAGTTGTCTATGGAGCCCCAGTGGCCAGGTGCAGCAGTATAGTTGTCTATGGAGCCCCGACAGTGGCCAGGTGCAGCAGTATAGTTGTCTATGGAGCCCCGACAGTGGCCAGGTGCAGCAGTATAGTTGTCTATGGAGCCCCAGTGGCCAGGTGCAGCAGTATAGTTGTCTATGGAGCCCCGACAGTGGCCAGGTGCAGCAGTATAGTTGTCTATGGAGCCCCAGTGGCCAGGTGCAGCAGTATAGTTGTCTATGGAGCCCCGACAGTGGCCAGGTGCAGCAGTATAGTTGTCTATGGAGCTCCAGTGGCCAGGTGCAGCAGTATAGTTGTCTATGGAGCCCCGACAGTGGCCAGGTGCAGCAGTATAGTTGTCTATGGAGCCCCAGTGGCCAGGTGCAGCAGTATAGTTGTCTATGGAGCCCCGACAGTGGCCAGGTGCAGCAGTATAGTTGTCTATGGAGCCCCAGTGGCCAGGTGCAGCAGTATAGTTGTCTATGGAGCCCCGACAGTGGCCAGGTGCAGCAGTATAGTTGTCTATGGAGCTCCAGTGGCCAGGTGCAGCAGTATAGTTGTCTATGGAGCCCCTACAGTGGCCAGGTGCAGCAGTATAGTTGTCTATGGAGCCCCGACAGTGGCCAGGTGCAGCAGTATAGTTGTCTATGGAGCCCCAGTGGCCAGGTGCAGCAGTATAGTTGTCTATGGAGCCCCAGTGGCCAGGTGCAGCAGTATAGTTGTCTATGGAGCCCCAGTGGCCAGGTGCAGCAGTATAGTTGTCTATGGAGACCCGACAGTGGCCAGGTGCAGCAGTAGTGTGGTGTGCAGGGTGTGGTCGCGGGGCGCGGCGGGGGCGGCGGGGGGCACGGTGTTCCTGTACGAGTACTGCAGGGTGAAGGCCACGTGAGCTGGCGCCCCCACTTCCGCACTCGCGTCTGTAGAGACCTCCAAACGCAGCGCGATCTTATTCGACTTGCGCCATAAGATTATGCTGAAATATAATGAATCAATATAATATATTTTTATGCATATTGTGTATTTAAAGCTTAGATCACTACAGCAGGTTGAAAAGAAATCGATAAAAACAGATTACTAGCTGTTCGCCTGCGGTAAATAGCAGTCTATGTCACTCTCCAGTCTATCTCTATGGAAAAGATCAGATCAATCTGATTCTTAGTTTCTGTGTGAAGAAGGACGAACAAAATCTAGTAAATAGGCTAAGGCCTGTAACTGACGTCTACCTACCACACAATGGTTCAGTGCGAATAGGTTAACTTTATACACAACCTTTGAATTTTTTCACAGGCTTAGTAAAGTATGAGCTGAGTTGATTCCTGAAAGGTATTGAGCGGTTTCCTCGCGATGTTTTCCTTCACCGTACGTAACAGCGTCAAAAATCAGAAACACATTGGCACGTGCCATAGTAATGCTAGTGAAAGATATCTGTAAAAAATAAACAAATGCTGATACTGACTCAGTGTCGGAGTGTTGTGCGTCGTCGTCATACTCCGCGGCGTCGTCGCGCTGCGCCACCGTGAGCGACACGGCCGGCACCACCAGCTGACTCGCGCTCTGCAGCGCGGGCGAGCGAGACAGCAAGCTGAACAATGATGCGTCCTGAAATACACATGTCGTGTGGATTGAATGTTCTTTTTCAAAAAATAGTCCACACATTACGAAAACCAAGAATATTTTAACAACTATTAAGATTAAAAACGGGATAAAAGAAAAAAGAAAGAATAAGAATATAAAAAAGAAGTATAAGTAGGCATAAAAAAAGCGGTTGTCTGTAAAGTCGGTTTACTGACGATAGTTGAACGTGACAACGATTGTGCCTCTTTGTCGCTCGTTCCGCGCTTGCTTGCACTTCAAGCCTTAAATGGAACGCCTCAGCCGCGCGGTAACGCCGCATTGCGTCATGTTTTTTCGTGCGTGCAGCCGGCTCCATCGAATTATAAGACGTTGTCACGTTAAAAAAGTATGAAAAGTATAGAGAAAAAGATACGATACAAAAACTCGAGTGGTTGTTTACTCATTAGAGCCCTTACAGGCATTGCAAACCCAATAAGCACATGAACAGAGTATCGGAAAGGCTTACTGTAGGTAGATACTGTACAGACCATGAAGAAACTCAAGAGAACAAGAATTGGGAAGAGAAGAGTGCGGACGCATTGGGCAATACGAATAATTATGTCTCCTTACCTTTTCTAAATTCAGCGATTTCTCAAGAGATTTTTCAATACTTTTCGGTTGCTCTTCGGACTCTTTGTCTTCCACCTGAAAATTAAAACTTTTCATACTAATTTGCATCACTTTACTATACTAATTAATATTATAAACGCAAAAGTTTGTGAGGATGGATAGATGTATGGATGGATGTTTGTAACTCTTTCACGCAAAAACTACTAAATGGATTTAATGAAACTTTACAATGATATAGATGGTCTTATCATTATCATACTAATATATAAACAGGATAGATTTGTATTTGTGTGTGTGTGTGTATGTTTGTAATAAATAAACTCAAAAAATACTTAACCGATTTCAAAAATTCTTTCACCATTAAAAAGCTACATTCACCCTGAGTAACATAGGCTACCATTTACCGCGGGAAAATGCCTCACTTCCACGGGAAAAACTGTAAACGCGGGCGGAGCCGCGGCGGAAAGCTAGTTCTCAATATTTCGAGTTTACAATACAATACAAATATTTTAGTTGTATTTAAAAGTTTGGGCCTAGTTTAAAGTAGGCCTTTGTCCAGCAGTGGACGTCTACTGGCTGAAATGATGATGATGATGAGTTTACCGGTTCTGTCTGTGGCGGCAGTAGTCTCAACTGCATGTCATGCGGAGTGGGGTTGCTGAGCTTGAGCAGCAGGGCGGAGCGCGCGCCGGGCTTCACCGGCTCGAACGAGATTATCTTCACCTCGGGGACGTGATAGCTGACAAACAAAACAACTTTAAACAAGTTTTCTTAACCTTTTAACCGCCATGGTCTGAAATATAAGACTTACCATATCGAGCTCACAACGTCTCATAAATAAGACTTATGTTTTGACTGATTGGTATAGATTTTGTTTCTATGGCTGGCGCGGTGAGCAAGTTCTTAGAAAACTTGGCGGTTAAAAGGTTAAATAAATAATACCCGTTTGCACTAAACTTAAGGATAGCTTAAGTTGATGCCTAAAGTATTTAGGTGAGATTGAGTGAAAATTTTGTTCGCTAGTAACCTGCAGACTTTTTTTAAAGTTTCTGTTTAGTTTCTGCCTACCTTTATGAGCCCAATGGAACTGTTAGTGAAAACCTTTTATTTAAGCTTTAGTTAGCTTAGGTCTTTCTTAACTACGAAAAGCCGACAAGGTTAGTGCAAACAGGTATAGGTCTCCTGAATATGATCTGTAGGAGGATTGACGAGTGATCGTCGGGACGTCGAAGGTCGAAGACCTCTGCGATCCTAAAAAGGATCTATTGTAGTCAACCTTCATTGGCTAAATAGCAGTTTTAAAGATGCTGATTGTCATAGTGGGATTTAGAATCCAAGCTTTCTGGATGCAAGCCTATAACATACACTCCCAGAGTCCTTTTATTCAAAATCTTTGTATCGTCAGTTAGGATTTGGTCCCCCGAGCAGCTAGGCAAAAAGGCCTTAACACCAATCCGCAAAATAGATCCCGAGGGCGCATGGTATGAAGATCCCACTGATTTTCCCTCAGCCACACAGCCACAGGCACTGTTGATAATCCCCAGTCTTGGGGTTTTTATAGTCGAGATTGTTCCCCAACGTGGTTCCAGGCCCAACAATAAAATAAGGGATGTGGGAAAGGAAATATTACTGGTCGTTCGCTGTTCCGCAACGCAAGCCTCCATCCTTCCCTCTCCTCGTTTTACGCTCAGCAACTATAGCTATGACTCACTAGGCCAGCAGTTCGATCTTGAACTTGATGGATCCGGGATTGTACTCTGGCTTGGTGAGGTTATGGTCGCAGTGTCTGCAGCGCTGTGACCGCTTCACGCTTAGCAACTTGGCTATAGGGTGAAGACGAGAAGCGAGCACTGGCTGCCATTCCGCTGACGCCAGCCGCTGGCTCATGCTCGTTACTGGAATCAGATATTGAAGACAGCTGGTAAATGTAAAGTTGTAATGAAGTGTGCTATGCTTGGCATATCGTTGATGGATCGAAAGAGGAACGAACAGATTCGAGGAAAGACTCGTGTTAGAGACGCTGTTGTTACGATAGAGCGACAGAAGTGGAGATGGGCAGGACACATAGCCAGAATGGAACAGTTCAGGTGGACCAGGAGACTACAGGAATAGCCACTGTGGGAAAATCGTCGCGGCAGAGGACGTCCCTCTATGAGATGGGTCGATGAAATATTCCAAACAGAATGACCCAATTGGATGAAAGTGGCAAGAAGTAGACGGATATGGAAAGATTTGGAGGAGGGCCTACACCCGAAGACGGACAACCCAAGGGTCGTGATGGATAGATGGATGTATAAATAAATGCAGCATAAAAAAGGCGTTCGAAATAATTGTTTCTAACGACTAAGGCATGGACATTTTCGATTTTCAAATAAGCAACGTTTGCAACGATCTAAGTACTATGAA
The DNA here is from genome assembly GCA_948473455.1 of Teleiodes luculella. Lineage (NCBI taxonomy): Eukaryota > Metazoa > Arthropoda > Insecta > Lepidoptera > Gelechiidae > Teleiodes > Teleiodes luculella. Next base: position 5,559,489 of record OX419589.1, on the reverse strand, counting down.
CATTGATTAGATATGTATGGTACAGTAGCCGGCACATGCGGCTGGATATGTTGACCTTGAGAGCGCCCGTATTCCGTAGCGGTAGCGGTGAATTTCGTAGTGCAAATGTACAACCGCATGTACTGGCTTCCATACATACACAAAAATTAAATAGGATATGACAGAAGTTCTAGTTTCTAACCAACAGCAATTTAGAAATCCTAGACAAGAGCAAGTGTTAAGAACATGATCCAGCAATCATGCTGGATTTATTTATATTTCGTTCTTCATTTACTTTTTTATATAACTTACAATTTCGATATAATTTCCTTGTAAACTCTATATTTAACTGTCTTCGTAAACACATTTTATTGTTCATTTTCAAAATCTCAACAACTTTTTTGACAACCCGCATTTAATTTCTCACATTCATTCATCATTATCACTTTGTAACGGTTGATATTTTTTGTCCATTATAACCAGCGATAAATTATACAGACTACAGTTTTATTTCAGTACCTTTAGTATCCCTAAACCTAATTAGGACACAATGTCAATTTCAAACCAAACCAAAAGACATGAGGAGCAATTAAAAAAAACAACTCACTTTGCTTGAGATTGACCTCCTTAGTGAAGAACTCGTCTGATAGCTCTGGCACCCCTGCGCTGGGCTGGCTGGGCGCGAAGCTGGCCAGCGCGGATGACGACCCGCCCTCCACCGACGGCATGCCCGCGATGTTGCGCGCCATCGCCCCTGTCAGACCTGTCTTATCCTGACAAACACAGAGAGAACAATCTACTTTTTAACTTTTGCATATTACATCTATCTATCTAAGTGGAGGACGTCTGCGAGTGGCGCAGACGGGTGACCAACAGACTCTTCTTGAGTGTTTTTGGTGTGTATTGTATAAAATACTTGTAAAACAAAAGCAGAATCAATTAATAAATACGAAATTTATAATTTCTTGATAAATCATCAATCAATCAAATCCATAATGTGCATGTTTTTAAGATCTTTTTAAATAAATCAAGTCATACTTACAGTAAGAGTGAGATATTTTGCCCTGACAGAAAACTTCTTCCTCTCCCTCTCCAGTTTTTCCTGCTTCTCCTGAAGAGCCACGGCCTTGTAATAATCAAGGAGCTGGTTCACGCGTGGTGTGAAGGGGTTCATCCGCTCTGGCCATCCACCAGATGCTGTAATACGAATTATTTTGATAGAGTGTGATATAGATATTTCATCTGTTTATGTTTTGTATGAATCCAAAACTGAACTCCGACAAGACACTACTCCGACAAAACATAAAACCTAATCTAACCTAACCTACCAAACTTGTCGGAGTAGTATTTTGTCGGAGTAGTCTTGTCAGTGTTCGGTCCTTAAACCGTTTTGTACTCCTATGTTTATGACAGCTCATAGCCAAATACATACAAATAAACAGGGTTCAAGCCTCTTTATGGGGATGTATATGAACTGATAAACATTTTGTTCAAAATGTGCTTTGAGCCATATACTTTTTAGTCCGTAATTTTTTTATATTATCACTACATAGTATAAAATAAAGTCGCTTTCTCCGTCCCTATGTCCCTATGTCCCTTTGTACGCTTAAATCTTTAAAACTACGCAACGGATTTTGATGCGGTTTTTTTTAATAGATAGAGTGATTAAAGAGGAAGGTTTATATGTATAATACATGCATAATATACTGAAGGATAACCCACAATAACCATTTTCCCGTGCGGAGCCGGGGCGGGTCGCTAGTTTTGTAATAATTAGAAACAACCTAAACAATTTTAGAGATTGAGAGATCTAAATTGCACAGTTCCTTCTACAGTTTTTGCACTTTAAAGAAATATTTGTTTTGTTTACTCACCTACAGGCTGATCTGGGATCCCAACATCCCTGGAAGTCCACCGGCAGTTGAAACATGACAAGTAGTACATCTTCTTGGGCTGTTTATTCTCCACCTTAGCATCTCCTCCTAGAATTAATACCAATTATGTAAGTATTTAATATATATACTTAATTCACAACAATAATAATATCTGATACAGGTTCATATGTAACAAATTAGGATGGATGTTGATCTTATGTGTATAGCTGAAGTATATATTTTTTATAATTAACTAAAAATTCTAAAATTATTTATGTAAACTAAAGTGATGTAGAAGGTCTAAAAGTAAAAAAATGCATAAATAATTTAGTTTTAATTTAACTTTTTGTGTGTGTGTTAGATGGAATATCGTTTCGTACCAGCAGCCACATCCTGTGGGGTCGACCGTGGCTGGGCCAGAGTAGCTCTAGTGGACAGAGTGTGGAAGCAGCTCGGGCAGTCAAAACAACCGCTGCACCGGTTCTTCTTTAAACGGGCCTCTGAAGAAGGCATGTTCTCTAAACAATTGGCACAATAGTGCGAGTCCACCTGTAAATTGATAATGAACTTTTACTTCTCCTACTAACTGAAAAATTATAACAATAAGATTATTTTACAGTAAGTTTATTGTTCTTTTGTTAAAAAAATATGTAATACACAATATTGAAACATGTATTTGTTGTTGGTTTATTTATGTTGTAAACGAAACAGCTTTACCATTTGAATAATACAGTAGGCAGGTAGGTGTGTCTAGGACACAATGTAAAGTCGCAACTAGGTCAAAAAATCGGTCAGTTAGAGTCAAGTACGGAATCACTTCGTACAATATTTGGATTATTCTTGGCTTTTTCTCTTCGTAAAACAAATAAAAAAAACTGAATGCATACCTCATGACAAATACAGAAAGCACATCGTATTTTTAGGCAATGTCGACAGAAATAAAGACTTGTAATGGGTTTCAATTGCCCACAAGAACACACATATTTCACATAGTCTGGCTGAGTCAAATATGCCATGGTTAGAGTATTTCTCAAAAATTATTCACAGTTTTCGCAAATAGACCTATCTGTCGGGTCATTGAGTCGAGGACCGAGGAACTCCGCAATCGCAAGTGACATTGACATATAGATGACGTGATTCGAAATCGCGTTCATAAGCTATCAAACAAATCAAACTATGCATGCAATGCATTCATTTTATTTTTTTTTCTAATTATTTGGTTGGGTAAATTAAATTTAACGGCTAGATTTTTTTAGACTAATGCTACATTTATTACCTATCTATTATTTCAAGTTTTCTATATTTGTTTCACTTTTTTTATTTATACATACACGCACACGCACGTCTGTTGGAAAGGTTTCCAAACGTAACCTTTACCATGTATGGCTATAGTAGAAAAATTATAAGATTTGGTAGAATTTGTATTAATTACGGTCCTGTAATTCGCGTTGTTTTGTTGGGTGGAGCCATGGTGGAGCATAAGTGAACTGAAATGATGGATGGTGAAACTCCACCCACCCATATTTGTTATATTAGCTGTTGCTCGCGGCGCCACCCGTATGGTTTTCATCATTCAGACTTAATAGCCCTTTGGGCCATCATATTCCATCAATCAGTAGGCTTTATTACATAATTGTACTAGCTTTCCGCCAGTAGGCTTTATTACATAATTGTACTGGCTTTATTACGTACTAGCTTTCCGCCGCGGCTCCGCCCTCGTTAACAGTTTTCCCGTGGGAATGAGGCATTTTACGCGGTAAAAGGTAGCCTATGCTACTCAGAGTGAATGTAGCTTTTTAATGGTGAAAGAATTTTTGAAATCGGTTCAAAAGTTTTGAGTTTATTCATTACAAACATACACACACACACACAAAAATACAAATGTTTCCTCTTTATAATATTAGTATGACTAGTATGATATGATGTACATACGTAACGCGTGAGAAGCTCGACAAGGTGTCAAACGTGACATGACAATACTGTCATAAGGCATAAATAGAAGTTATGTAGGCCTACTATGTGAGTAGCGACAGGCTCGAGAAGCTGTCAAACGCGACATAGTAACATTAGAGCCATAGTAGTTCTGTCAATATGTGGCGTTTGACAGCTTCTCGAGCCTGTCGCTACTTACATAGTAGGCCTACTGTCATTATTATGTCGCGTTTGACACCTTCTCGAGCTTCTCGCGCGTTAAGTAGTCAACCGCAGCAGTGAGTACCTATATAGGGGCAGAGTAGAAGAGCTATACGTAATATTTGTGGTAGAAGAGCCTTCCGTGAGGTAAAGCCTTCTGCTCCCCCGCAAATCCGGTCAAGCTTGATTGATTGGTCATACCTTTTCGACACAAACATAGATGAATTCAAAGAAAAAAGAGCGTACCTACCCAAATTTAATTTATTTTTACTAAGTTTTACTTAACTTTAAAGCCCGACCAGAGAAATAAAAAACGTCGCTATATTGCGGAATTTGCTATAGTCGTAAAAATAAACACGTGACGCCCCAGAGCTGCTTTTTTAGCCTAAGGTTTTTTTTCTTTAGTCAGGCTTTAATTTCATTCCCTTCAGCCGTTGCTTGATTGAGTAATGAACATCCAAACATTTATATTTTTACTTTTTAATAGTGATGATTTACCTATGATGCTATCATCTCATCATAATGATAAACTTAAGTAACTAAGCGAATTGCGATAAAATTTGACAGGGTGATAAGGATTGAAACATGGGAACGGACATAGAATATTTTTACCGTAGGAAAATACCTTAATTCCAATAGATAAATTGTTATTTTTACGTGTCTTAGCACCATTGAAATAGGCTGTAGGTATGATGATTAGTGAGGAGGACACCAAGACCGCAACAGACAGAGGATTACCTAGAGTGCCTAGAAGTAGGTACCTACATAATTTTGTACGGTGTGAGTGAACTGCAAATGTATGAATCGTCTCGTGAGGGACACCACAGCTTATTAGTGGAATCAATTTCATAAAACTCTTTTGTTACATACTCAACGATCAATTAAGTAGAAAAGCATCCCAAATACAAGTAGGCGCCTCGCAGTAGAAAATTGTGTTAATTCATCGTGTTAATTAAAAGTGTACAATTAACATCTACCAATTAGCAAAGAAAAACTACGAATTCTGTTCACATTGGCAACCTAAATCTGTCGAAGTTGTACAAAACTAATGCTTAGATTCCTCACACGCACACGCGCCGGCGGCATATTAACAATTAGGTCCTTTAAGGTATGCCAACAGGAACCTACGTGCGACGTGAGCACTTTATATTGCTTTCTAATGGCGTAATATGTTGCGAAAGGGATCCACTTATGTCACTCGTATTAATTGCTTGCCTCAATGTTGATTTAAGTCCATTTCGAGTAACCGTGGCGGGCCAGAATATGCCTAGCTGGACCTAAAACTAGGCCGAACCAAACTGGTTGATCGGTGGCCTGTGCGAGCATGGTGACTGCGCTTTGAAAGTCTATGACGAAAGTTGATAGGAATGCCAATTCAGGAAATATTAATCCCTAGTATTAATTCGTACACTCTTATTGGACTGGATGGAGCCTGATGCAGGAAACACTTAATGCATAATTTAAAGTTGTTTCTAATAAAACTGATATTACGATTCCATAAGTGTCTGATGGAAGATTAGTAAAACTTAAATATGTACCTACCGCACGTTAGATTAAAATAGTCATAAAAGCTTTCAGAAAAGTAACTAAATAAATGGATCTCGTACACTACAGCGGCAGACAGTGTTTATTCCGACTGATAAAGTAATAATTTACGTACCGTATGGCACTTAGTACATAATACATATTAGGTCCTTACCTATGAAATTGCCGTTCAGTATCAAAAAAGTGAAACAAGTTTTTTTTAATGAAATTATTATTTAATCAATCGAAGTATGCGCCGTTGTTATCGATACACTTCCGCCATTTTATAGGCAGATCATTGATACCTTTGGAAAAAAAATCCTGGGAGCGAGAGTCTATGAACTGTTTGAAGGCGGTTTTGACTGCCTCATCAGATTTGAAATTTTTTCCTTGTAAAAAGTTATCCAAATTTTGAAAAAAGTGGTAATCGGTTGGGGCAAAATCTGGAGAGTATGGTGGGTGACGCAGATCTTGCCCCAACCGATTACCACTTTTTTCAAAGTTTGGATAACTTTTTACAAGGAAAAAAATTCAAATCTGATGAGGCAGTCAAAACCGCCTTCAAACAGTTCATAGACTTTCGCTCCCAGGATTTTTTTTCCAAAGGTATCAATGATCTGCCTATAAAATGGCGGAAGTGTATCGATAACAACGGCGCATACTTCGATTGATTAAATAATAATTTCATTAAAAAAAACTTGTTTCACTTTTTTGATACTGAACGGCAATTTCATAGGTAAGGACCTAATACATCGATCTATCCAAAAACGAATCATCGATGCATTGTAGCTAGAAAGCAAGTCGTGATTTACAATTTCCACTTTACGAAGACAAGATGATGGAATGATTGGCTGCGACAGAGCCGCCGCCAGACCTCTGGTCGACACTCCGGGAGGGTCACAAGGTTAATTGTCATTTTCCGCCAAAAGATTATACAACACATAGACAAAGTACGAATTCACATATTGGTGACGAGTGCCGACACACAGTCATGCAGAATTGACGACAAATACTGCAGGTAATATTTTTACCGGCAAAATGAATCTTTATTTCAAGCGCATACATTCTCTTATAGATAACTTCAGTTGCTGCGACCGTGCCTCTACCATACGTAGGTATACAAACAAGTAAAGGTCAAGATATCATTTCTTATTTAATTTTTGCCTGCAGAGACCTTTGATTGGAGGAAGGAAATAATCTTGGTCAGCTTGCCGCAAAACTTTCATTACAAACAATGTTCTCGCTATTTAGTTCTGATGCAATAACATTTAATGATTAATTTGAAACGTAGAGATTACTTTTGAGTGCAGTGATCATTTAGAATTAAAAAAAAAAAAAGTTTTGCAAACTATATTGTGTATTAGATCATATTAAAGGGCAAAAATATTAATATTTGACAATTTTACGATAAATAGTATTGTAGTTAAAAAGTCGGCGAAAAATGGCCATGCCTATTTCCTCTGAACTACTGGACCGATCGTGTTGTTTGATACACGTGTGTAAGTTAGTTAATATAATAAATAAATTATTTGATATCAGTAAAGTTTGCAAAACGTTTTTTTTTTTTTTTTTTTCAAATTCTAATTTGTCACCCAAAAGTGGCCTCCGCGTTTTAAATTAATTACCTATTTAATGCCACACGTCCGTCTGTGGGTCACGGATTTACATCGGTGGACCAAATTTCAACTCGATCGGTTTAAGAGTTTCGGAAGAAATACCTAGGCATGATAATTTTTCGCCGATTTTCTTAAATACCTTCAAAACTATTTATCGGTAAATTGTAAAAAAGACATACCTATTTGAGGTCTTTACAATAAGTTTTTTAATTTGATATGTCCTACAGTAAGTATTCATTGCAATACATTTTTTTAAAGACTAATTTGTCATTCAAAAGTGGTCTCCTTGTTTCAAATTAATTATTTAATGTCGCACGTCCGGTTTTTTTACATCGAGCGAGAGCTATCCATGAAACGAAGGCAAGAAAAGCACAGAAAAATAATAAAAGCTTAATAGCGATGCTTCTCTTGCAGGATGGTTGGTGAATGTGATACATTGGTAGTTGATGATAAAGTATTGTCACCAACACCAGCACATACCAACACTATAGCCAGTACCGACAAACAGATATCCGCAAGATTCTCACTCTTTGGTATTAGAGTCGTCATTGGTATCCAGTTCCGCTAAATCCCGTACGTCGACCTACTTGTTTAATAGCCAAAATTAAGAAAAGCTATTTGATATGGGCGGAGATCCCTATCTTACGTCACATCCGGCGCAGCAGCCGGCTCGTCGCCACCTCATATCGCCAACATCAATAACTTTTCTCACACAAGTCAAGTACTTACCTATGTTACATAAATATATAAATCATAGAACATGAATCATCATGATTTTGGTCAATACAAAAGGTGGACATCGTTGACTAAAGTACAAGTCTATTTAGTACATCCAACAGTATTTGGTTGCGTTTGGCAAGCTTTTGTGTCTACTGTGTTCCTAAACGCTTTAACTATTGAAAGGAAAACGTGGCGACATATAACACAATGGTTGTGGCCAACTTTTAGGTCAATATTTGGACGTATGAAACTTTATAAAATACTTCTATACAGGGTAAGCAGTTACATTCTTCTCTTCTTTATGTGGGTTGATCGATCTCTCAAAATAATTGAGCCCCTAACCAAAGCTTCTGACGAGCCTCGTATAGCAACCATATACTACCAGATGATCAGGACTAACGGCTTTACGTGCTTTAGCACTGTAATTAATTACGTGGTATTGCAGACTGGCTGTAGGCACGTAATGCGGTGACTCTACTCGTGTTTAAGTAAGTTACCCCCTAGCCTAGAGTCTAGGACCTAGACGATATCCTAGTATACCGGTTTGCGGGGGCAGCTTCAGCCGACACTCCGCATAAGGTTGAAGAGCCCTCGTAAACCGTGGTACGGCTGGGAGCACGTTTGATTCTATTGTGCAATATGACACGCGCTGCGCAAAGTTGCGCGTACGCGATAGCTAACATTTTCCCGCCAAACGCCGCGCGCGAACAGCGTTCTAACTTTAAAAATAGAAAAAAATATACTTTTTTTGTTATTGTGCCAAGATTAATAGTTTTAGTCTTTTTGGTAGCAATATTTTATTAACGTGAACTTGAGTAATACAGGATGGAGCGTTAGTTTTATTTTTACGGGTTTGTGTGGTGATTGGTATCCTGGGGTGTGGGTGGTCCGATATGTGGTCACCATGTGGCTGTTACTGGGACTGGTGCTGCTCCTGAACGAGGTTCTCGCTTTCAACATCAGCCTCGGGGGCTTCAGCGATGGGGTAAGTTACGATATTTAAAAAGACACTAAAATATAATATTTAAGAAGATATATAGCCTAGGTTCGCGTGTAATTCAAGTTCACATTTTCATTTACATATTGCACATACAAAAATATAAATTGAAAACTAGAGGCGTGACCAGCACACGTCTCTTTCTTGAAAATAAAATGCGGTTTAAGACTTTATTATCGGAGAACGACCAATAATCTAACATTCCTGCATAATTAACTTTTTCACTTTTCCATTGCTTTAAATTTGTCATTCGAGTATAACGATAATAATTACCTTTTGATCATTAGAGCCGTGAAATGTATTAACGCATATTTTTAATAATCTTTACCGTTTACATTACAATATCAAGAATTATACATATTAGGTATTAGGAGTAGGAGTTGCGTAATGAAGGGAACTCTAATTAATATAACATAATTATTAATCATAATTAGCACATAGCTGAAACTCGCGAGCTTTTTGCGTATACGCAGATAGAGATCACATCACACGTAACATAAGGTTCTCACATTAACTGGCTCACTTGAGGTAATCTTCAATGACAACATTGACAACCTAGCTTAGTTAATGAAAAAATATAACCAGTTTCAAAAATAGTTTTAATTGGTTTGAAAACAATCTACATCACTAAAGCCTTATAATATTAAAAACGAACTTATAATTTTGATCCAAATATGTAATCATTCTATTTATCGTCGTGAAAAAGTAACGAACACAAAAGTAAATAAAGAAGCGGCATTTTTATCCTATAAACTTTAATTCATTTTAAACTGGAGTATCTATGAGACTAAACTAAACTATAGTAAGTAATTTTACAACTACCCATAAAACTAAACTAAACTATAGTAAGTACCTACTCGTAATTTTACAACGCAATGTCTCGGACAATTGCCATTTCGCTTCCATAAAAAATAAAGACTGCAATATCTCTCTACAGAGACTGACTAGAAACAAAATATACATATTTATGATCGTGCTACCAACTCCTATTAGAACATACACCATGTTTTGGGAAAATCGCATAGTTCGTTAAGTAATGGTTGTATATGGTAGTGGGGCAACCTGGTTTTTTGTAACAGATTTGTAATCTACCCTCCATATTTTCTCTTTTGAATCATTTTGTAGATAACTGAATTATTTTCGAGTTATCTATTTTCTATCCTCCCAACCTAACGTAACCTAACCTAACCTTTGGGCCCAAAGCCTTTTTTTATGAGCATTTAATTTAATCCCTCTCTACTTTTTAGAAAAACAAAATCATAATGTATTATAAGCTTATTTATTATAATAATTATGCTCATCGCGGGATCGGATAACTCTACATTCGACTCAGTCTACGAGTCGTGAACTAGGTTGTAAAGGCTTTAGTTGGCCACTCTGGCCCTGTGCGGTTTGGTTGAAAAGAAAACGCGTTGGTAGCAGAGATTGAACATGGGCCTCCCGGATGGGAAGCTACAAACTTAGCCACTAAGTCATTCATATTTTAATTTACCACAGCACCATAAAAAATATATATTATGATATGACTGAGATCTTGGCCACCGTAAGAAACGATCTCTTTGCGTTTATTTCCATAGAAAAGACATCAACGCGGCTAGCGCAAGTTTATTTTGGATTGTATGTAATAAAAATTTTAAAAACCTTTGCGCAAGTATATTTTTAAACCACTTCAAAAAGGAGGAGATTCTTATGTCATCTATAGGGTTCTGTACCTCAAAAGGGAATAAAATTGTAAATCATGAACGGTAAATCCATCAAGTTCCAGCTGGGTTAGCTATCGTCATTGTAGAGTAGTAATCTAGCAATCAATTGTAGAGTGATTTCGTGAGTTGAGCAAAAATTTTAGTGTTTGTTCGTGAGTTGGGAGTACTTGGGAGTAATCTTCAGACTGCAGGGTAATGTGCTGGTCTTATTATACTACTGGGCTTCTAGTAACAACTAAAATAATTGGAGGATGTTGGTTACAAGAATGGGAGTCGTTATTTTAAATTGTTCAGAAAACTGTGTAATAATGTGTTAACTTTTATAATTCCTTTCCTTGTATTTACTCACAAAGTAATCATATTTCAATAGCCAGCTAATCTGAAAAGCCGACGTTACATACTTACTAATAATTTTGTACAGACACATACATAGGGGTAAGATAAGACAGTGTTCATTTTGACACCATGATTCATTTTTAAGTTTATAGGCTATTTGTATTAAATCGTATCAGGTACTATCACAGAATTGTGATTTATCTACATCCCAACCCCTCTTTACGACCTGCAGACTTAGTACGAATAAATACCGCACATTAAAAGGGGTTTAAATTAAGAGTAATACCTACTTACCCATTCGGGCCGAGTACACTCGTGACAAATAGCTCTATAATAATACAAAATATTCATCATTTCACCAACTCCTGTTAACTGTAAAAAGGTTAATTTCAAAGATCCAACATCAACTATTTCCAAGTTTACTGTCTTCCCATACAAAAGACATCAACGCGCTATTATCACTGTTGCGGTGGAATTCATTAAAGAACTTGGTGTAATATGTATCGCACTCTATTATAATTAAATAAATAGGAAACTATATGTATGTATTGCACTAATTATTGAGTGCACAAAAAAGAAATCTGAAGAAATTTCAACAATATTAATTTTTCGAAAATAAATTATGTTACATTAGATCTAAGACAAGACATAAGACATATTAAAGAAATATAAATGTTTTCTACTAATTATTAGATCCCTTCTAAGATTTATTCACGACGGCTAGTGCATAATCGTTCTAATATTTATAGTGGTGAGGTTAGGCGGGCCTCACGCCATGCTGCAACTTATGGTAGCCTAGCCTGTTATGAGGAGTCGTGCTACTTTGTAAGTATACGGGTTAGCGTACACTCACTCAGGTATACTTACTTTTAGAATATCTCACTTTAGCTGAATTTAAATGAAAGTTTAGGACGGAATCAACCCCCGTAGCGTAGCCTAATCGGTAGTGTGCTTGCTTTCAAAACAAACAAGTATTTTTTATAATCTTTTTGTTCCATGAACGTAGAAGAAAGTAGTGAAATCCATACTAATGTTATAAATGCGAAAGTGTGTTTGTTTGTCCTTCCTTCACGCCCAACTATGCAACCAATCGACTTGATTTTCGGCATAGAGTTAGTTGAAAGAATGGAGAGGCACACAGGCTACTTTTTACCGCGGGAAAATATATCATTCGACGGGAAAAACTGTTAACGCGGGCGGAGCCGCGCGGCTGAAAGCTAGTGTAAAATAAACCATCCCAAGTAGCAAAACTTATGTTTGCGTTGATTGTACCTGCACATAATTCGATGACTTGTACTTACGCACAAAGTTGTTTGTAAGATGCTCGTAGAGTATTGTAAGGGAGAAAATAAGCATATTTCAATTGCCACGTTAATTCTTGGCAAAAACATAATAACTTTGTATAGACACATACAGGGTACCTGAGATAAAAGAGTTTATTTTGGCACCTCTCTGCTAAATATTTAAAAATAATACGACGATCTTTGTAGAGTTAAAAGAAGATTTACAATAAATACCAAAGTACTTTCTTTTTCATTGAACTTAAACATTTAAGTGCCTATAACCTATAAATAGCTATTACGAGGCCAACACTAAATTCTGCAAACATTTGGTAAGAATTGCGTAAACGTGATAATCTTTGAAGGCAAACAAACAAACTCACATTTACATTGTAAATGGATGACAGGTTATTCAACTTACCTTTGTAATATAATCAAATAGTAATCATTCATACTTTGTATTACTTTTACTTTACTGTATGTGATAAGGACCTAAAGTAATAAGTACTTATGATATAAGTTCTTACTTATAGGCTTAACCGTTCCAAAAAAACAATGGTTCCCATTTAACCGACAACCGACAATTATTTGGTGATGACAATGAGTGATTAATGAGAAATATTTTTTGCATTCAAACTAAAATATAATATAATTTTGTTGCCAGCACAGTCAGCACTCAAGTTACAGCGCCTCATTTAACCTTATAATCCTACTAACGAATACATATTATAAACGCGAAAGTTTGTGAGGATGGTTGGATATTTGTTACTCTTTCACGCAATAGCTACTGAATTAACTTAAATGTAACTTTACAATAATATAGTTTATACATCTGAATAACACATAAGCAACCTATTACCGCGCGAAAATCCTCCATTCCCACAAGAAAAAAAAACTGCTAGCGCGAGCGGTGCCACGGGGCGGAAACTTAGTTTCCTATTTATTAATTTAATAGGAATTTCCATCCGAATTTCTTCTATTCTCAGTCAAGGCAATGTAATGTAAAAATCACAGTTTTTAACAAAATTTATCTAATTAGTTTATGCTCGTACTTTACATACCTATATCCTGCAATATTGCTAAGTGCCCAATTATGAGGTTATTTGAAACAAATAATTCATGTAACCATAAATAGTGATAATGTGATTACACCTTCGTTTTAGAAGACATTATTCTATAGTACTTATGCATTTACATAACATTACGCTTCGTATAAAGAGTTGAATACTATACCTTACATTTATCTTAACCTCTATGAGATTTGTTTGAATACGTTGAACAGTCATCTTCACTAAAAGACATTCTTGGTGTGAGCAGGGTTCCTTAGTAGATTTAATATTTTTTATATTCTTGATTATTTTATTCAACTTGGACTCAACTAATACAATATATAAAACTTCATAACATAACATAACAAATATCGGTTTAGCTCGGTTACACCTCGTAACGCAGCACTTTCTCATTCGTCAGCATTTCTTCACAACTCCTGACCTGCGTCAGGTATCTAGATGACGCACAAACAACACGACAGTTCCTATAGGTACGTGTTGGTTGGTATTGGCTACGTTTGCCCAAACGGAACTCACAGCCGAGTCTTTAATAAAATTACAGATTGATATTGAATACTTCTACATCATGTAAAAATCACTAAACAAAAAGCGAAATAAAAAATTGTCAAATACACACACGACCGATTAATGAAATTACTGATTTGAGCTTATTAATTAATTACACTTAAGCGCGCAGTTGAGACGAACTAAAACTAAATAGATATGTATTTATTGATAGGAGAGGGTTGGATGTAAATACTGCGGCCCATTGTTTATCTTCTTATATTTATACTAGCTTTCCGCGGCGACTCCGCTCGCATTAATAGTTTTTTCCTGTGGTAATGAGGCATTTTCCCGCGGTAAAAGGTAGCCTATGTTACTCAGGGTGAATGTAGCTTTCTAATGGTAAAAGAATTTTTGTTTGTTCAGTAGTGTTTGAGTTTACTCATTACAAACAAACACACACACAAAAATACAAATCTTAAAAGTATGAATATGACTTGGACGAATTACCATAGTTACACTATGTAACTATGTTACTAAGTCCATGGAATATGACTAGTATGACAGATCAATTCAGATCATTCCAACACATGCATGTCACTATTCTGCGTTATACAAACTCTTTACTCCTAAAAGCTTGTTCACAATCACAACATAACATTATTTGATATCTAAGTTAACACTTAACATAACAGTAAATGCGGTGCTAAAAATCACCATTATTGTAAGATTGTTTAGATGGTCTTAAGTACATAGTGCGATGGATGTGAGAAATGTGCTAAGCAGTTTGAACCTCTAAGATTATTATCCAAACTTTGCCTTTGGTGTTTGACCGTGTTTGTAACATGCTTGATGGTGGGATTGATTGCTAAATAAGATTTGAATAATGATAATTAATTTATGTATTATATCGACATAATTTTAATTAGAAATATGCCTTCTGTTAAACGAAGGCCGCTCATAAGGGCGTATTGTTGGCCCACCTTGCCTACTAAATAGCTAAAACAAGTATTAACTTTAAGTAAAAATAAAGTTAGCAGATTCTTAACATTAGACCTTGGATATGTCGCAACATTATATTGCAAAATAAATTATAAACCATTTTACATATACTTAACAGCGTAGCGTAGCGTAGAATTCCGTTCTATCTACATCGTAAAACGAATACACCTTTATATTGATTGCTACACGTTATGATTAAACACTTTTATTTTTAAATTATATCTGAGAACGAAAGAAGCGAAAGAAGTATGTACGGATCGTAGCAAGTGGAAGGAAGTGGTATCTGCCTACCCCTCTGGGAAAGAGGCGTGACTGTATGTATGTATGTAGTGGTATTATTGTTATTATTATCTGCAAACAAAAATGGCATCGCCTTTGAACAAAGCGATTACAAGCGTTTTTCAAGTTTTAGCAACTCGCGAACTCCTAACATGTCAACACTGTAAGAAGATTGAAAAGGTAATTGCAGTTGTGATGCGCATACCTAAGAATTACTTGGAACAGTTGCGTAGGACTCGCTGAGATGAATAGGGTAGTAGAGTCACGAGTTCAAAACTCGCCTTATGTCACATTTGGCAACAGTGTGGGATGATTAGGATTCGACGGCTTCTAAACTAGGTAGTTCAGAATATTTTTATGTTAGACATTGCAAGATCAGAATAACCCTAATAATTATGTTAATCTTAAAATTCCAATTTGAAATTCTGAATCATTCGCTCTATCATCATTTCGTATACAACATAGTAGTAATAATATCACAAAATATGTTTTTTTTTATCTGGGGAATATAATTTACGTTTATATTTCATGATTAATTTGTCACGTGAACAAAGTTTTAAAGGATTGGAGGAGAGAGAGGATTGCTTTTAGAACTTTTTTTTCATTCCCATGTATAGTAGGTATATTTTATAGCTTGGTTTTTTTAAAAACTTTTATTTATCTGTCTGACATGTGATAATTGTCACTAGTAAATCAAGGTTTATTTCTGTACTGGTTCATTAGTGCAAAAACTGCAAACAAAGTAGATAAAAAACTCAGAAGAATCATCCAAAGCGCAAGTTAATCTAAAAGCCCATTATTTGTTACCAGCCAGACGAAATTATTTTGTACTATTCGTATTTTGCATAAATTGATTTAAAAACACCAGAGTCCTGCAGTAGAGGTGCGTGCGTCAGAATATTCATAAACATTGCCGCAAAGAGCCCACGTTCGATGTGGTATATGAACCGCAGTAAGGTGGAGTGGCCGGGTAGCAACGGCGATTCTTTGCCGACCACAACCGGTGGCGGTACTGCACCATTACTGCATCCATATTCATTGCGTCTACTCCACTACCTACAGCCAGGTGTCTTCAAACTTTCCAGAAATTTCTCGTATATGTGCACACTTATTAGATTAACAAAATAAATAATTTTATCCATATAAGTATTGTATTTATTGCATTCACTCAATAAATAGGCAGAATTATAATAAAGGTACTAAAAAAGCATGTGATATTAAAACACAGTCTCACAAAATATACTTACTTGCTCGAGCCCCTCGGTGGGGACATATATGAGCTGTCAATGATGCCACGACGTACTTGTGAATAATTTAATAGAACCTATAACTCCATAAATATTATTTATTATTATTATTATGAATTGTAGAAAGATACGAAAATTATTTGACAAAACACAACTAAAATTAGGAATTTGTAGAATTAGGTTTTCCTCTACATGTTGAGATCCGCCGAGGTGCAGAAATGGCTGCCTGTTTCGGTGATGTTTGTACCCGGTTGTTACATCAAGGGGATACACTTGCACAAAGTCGTTGGATATCTCATAACATTTATCTTTTATATGGTTTCAACGGATTACACAATTTGTTCCTCATTGTGCAGCTACAAATCCTAAAGTTTTCGAATAGTCGGGGTCATAAATTTATAATGGAACATTTTTTTATATGTTGTGACGTGGGTAGGCGGTTTTAAATAACGAACACAGAATCCCAGTCAACAATAAAAATAATTTATTTAAAAAAAAAATAAAAGGTCGTGGGCAGAAGGCCCGTCTGCTTTAGTTTTTTTTATACGGTCGGTACTTCCCGGGCGCTGTGCAGCCGTCGACGATGAGAGGTTCAGGGTCTTCGGTAGCAGCTTAGCAGCGTCAGGAGTCGAGAAGGTGGTTGGCAGCAAATATGTGCGTGATTCAGCCCAAGTGTTGGACCCTAGAAACAATAAGTGGTGTCACGACAAGGTCGCACATCCAGCACCAATTGTCATCACCGTCTGGCTAGCATAAGCGGAAGCATTGGGAAGTACCTATTACCTTTTTACAAAAGTAGTAGATAGGTGCGGTGCAGTGATGGCAATCAGAGCGGGTTTTATGGACAAAGCTTGGTTAAATAAAACTAACAAGGCGAGTACATACTCTAAATTGAGCTATAAGCAGGTAGGTGCTCTCACAAGAATACGACTATGTGAATAAGGTGAACAATGTACTAAATTTCCATTATACCGTCTAGTACTGTTGAAATAATTAAGTACCTGATAAACACTTTTAATGATTATGTTATGATTTCATGTTTTGTTTGTACAATGCAAAATCAGCTGATACCTACTATAGATTCAAATAGAAACTGTTACTATAGCTAGCACTAAAGAATCGTTTCAACACTTACCCAATATGGGGTTGAAGACACTTTATAAAATAGTTGGCACTACACAATGCAGTAGTAAATGATATGATTGATTTAACTTGTATTCAAAGAACATTAACTTAATACGTAAGCTATGTTTCGATAAAAAATATGAGAAGTCGCGGAACAAACAATACGTGTTGTTCCTAGTAAAGGTTAAAGCGACTGTGTCCACGTCCACGCAGATCGCTCCTAATAATTGACCAGCATTTAAGATCAAACGCCAATCAGCGTCCGCCAAACATCGAACGATCGGTGACGTATGCACGCGTCATCGATCATGCGATCGAGAACAAAAGATCTGTATGAAAGTACAGTCGGCCGAATATAAAGTTGCAACTATTTAACAAGTTGTTTTTATTGTTATAGATTTAAGTAAATATTATTAGTATTAGTTAAGTAATTATTTTTAGTTAATAGTTTAGTTTTAATAATAGTTTAGTTTTAAGTTTTATTATTTTATTTATTTATTTTTTTATTTTATTTAAATTATGTTAGTAACGTTGTATTTACGTTACATTACCCCCTCCGCTACTGAAGGATTTTATCCTAAAATAAAATCCTTAAGGAAATACGCTCACGTATTTGCTTTTTTTTTTTTTTTTTTTTTTTATTCTTCAGCTTTCATGACATTCATACTTCACGCATATAATCTACAACATTAAATTCCTAATTAAAATAACGTCGCTTCCTTACATTGTAACACAGGGTACTCATTGTTATGAATGACTAACCTAGCAAACATTGAGCAATCATGGTAACTGTTTTTGGGCAAGTAACTTAACATTCATTACTAAATATTTGTATTAAATGACTTCATATCTTTTATATGCCAAGTTCCTATATTTTTACCCTGCATATTTTCTAGCACGTAAACGAGTGGTGATTTCTTTTCAATTATTTTACATTTGATGAATTTAGGTGCTAATTTTTTGGAAAAATATTTATCTTTATCACTGAGGACGTAAGTGCGCTTCATTACAAAATCACCCACCTGAAATTCCGCCGGTTTACGGCGCAAATTATATTGCGAGGTATTTTTCTCGTGCGCATGCCACAAGTGTTTTTGTACTTCATCGAATACAGATGATAAGCAACCTAAATTACTAGCGTATATGTCCCGTGGCAAGAATATTATTTCTTTATCCAGATCGTTATCAACATAGTGTGAACCACATGAGACAAGTTCACGTCCGTAAACCAAAAAGGACGGAGTAAAACCCGTGGCCTCATTAACAGAGCTATTAATGGCAAATTGCACCTTGGGAATAAAAATGTCCCAGGTTCTGTGATCATTTTCGACGAATGTGGAAATGCAAGTAATTATTGTTCTGTTATAACGTTCCACTGTATTTATTTGTGGCGTGTATTTAGGGGTGTAAAATATATTGGGCACCTCATATTTTTTAAAG
Organism: Teleiodes luculella; assembly: GCA_948473455.1. Lineage (NCBI taxonomy): Eukaryota > Metazoa > Arthropoda > Insecta > Lepidoptera > Gelechiidae > Teleiodes > Teleiodes luculella. Next base: position 5,540,681 of record OX419589.1, on the reverse strand, counting down.
AATGCATCAGTTGTACCGCTAATAAATTGACTGCCATTATCCATTATAATGGTTTGGGGTATACCATGGACCAGAAAAACCTGATTTTCTAAAATATTTGTAATGACGTCCGAAGTGGCTTTCTTAATTGGAAAAATTAAACAATATTTTGAGAAACAACATGTGACTACTAATAAGAAGCTATTTCGCATACGAGTTACCGGAAGAGGACCAACAAGATCTATGGAGAGCATTTGAAAAGGACGCGAGCATTGCTTGGGGCGGCCCATTTCGCCTAATGTTTTGTGATTTTGTTGCTTGTATTCGAGACATTTGCTACAAGCACCAACAAACTTCATCACGTCAGCATGCATCCCAGGCCAAAAGTAGCGTAGTGCTACACGACGGTATGTTTTAAAAACGCCTAAGTGTCCGGAAGTAGGTTCGCAGTGATTTTCCGTCAAAACTTGATTACGAAGTTCCTTCGGTATAACCTCTTTCCATGAAAATTCTGATGTTAATTCATGTTTATTTTTGGACAATCTATACAATACGTTGTTTATAATATTATAATTTGGAAAATTTTGTGCGTTATTAGAGACACCATTAAATAAATTTTTATACCATGAGTCATTAGTTTGAGAGACTAAATTTGTAGATGTTATGGAACTAACAGGAACTGCTCTAGAAAGTGCATCAGGAATAACGTTATCAACACCTCGTCTGTGTTTAATATCAAAATCGAACGCAGAAAGACGAACACCCCATCGCGCCAGTCTTCCCGTAGGGTTACTGAGAGATAGGAACCATTTTAGTGCACTATGGTCAGTATAAACAATAAAACGTCTCCCATTCTCCAGATAACACCTCCAGTGTTCTATAGCGGTAATAACGGCCAAAGTTTCGCGCTCGGTAATGCTATAGTTCTTCTCAGCAGCTGTCAAAGACTTACTCATATACGCTATAGGATGTTCCTTGCCGTTTACGGTTTGGGTCAACATACCTCCGATTCCATAATTGGACGCATCCGTATGCACCTCAAAAGGCATAGCGTAGTCAGGACACGACAGAACAGGAGCAGATATAAGAGATTCCTTCAGTTTATGAAAGGCTTGGTCTGCTTCTGTAGTCCACTTAAAAGCTGGTGTTCCTTTTTTATTGGAAGTCAATTTATTTAAAGGGCCGGCTAATGTGCTAAAATTTGGAACAAAACGGCGGTACCAGGTTGCGGTTCCAAGGAAACGTTTAAGATCCTTGCGATTTGAAGGGATTGGGTAATTAAGGATCGCTTCCACTTTCTCTGGATCTGTGCGTAAGCCCATACCGTCTACAACGTAGCCTAGGTATTTAAGTTGGCTCCGGAAGAATTTGCACTTTTCCAGGTTAATGGTCAAATTTGCCAGCTTCAGTTTCTCCAGGACGCGCAATAACAAGGAAACGTGGCTATTAAAATCTTGTGACACGACAATTATGTCATCGAGATAACAAAAAACGTTGAGATCGAATTCCCTAAAAAGTTGGTCTACTAGACGCTGCTGCGTTGCTGGAGCATTGGTGAGTCCAAAGGCTGTCCGTTTAAAACGCAAGGTACCTCTTCCAGGAATATAAAAGGCAGTTTTGTCCCTATCCTCTTCTGCTATCGGTATCTGCCAGAATGCCTTTGACAAATCGATGCTGGATAAGTAACGAGCATCTCGAAGATTGTCAAGGATTTCGGAAACGTATGGAAGGCTATAAGCGTCACGTTTTGTGATTGAATTTAGTTTCCGGCTATCCAGGCAAAAACGAGGCTGGCCATTCTTTTTGGTGACAAGAAGGACTGGAGAAGACCATGCACTCTCGCAAGGCTCGACAACATCCAGAGACAACATTTCGTCAACCTGCTCTACAAGAATGCGTTGTTTCTCTGGCGACATGCGGTAATAGCGCTGTCGTATAGGTTGGGCATCACCAGTGTCGATACGGTGTACAATAACACTAGTTTTCCCTAAGCCCTTTCGTTCGGAAGATATGTCCTTAAATTGCTCAATAACATTATCAGCTAATTGACGCTCAGTTTCTGATAAGTTGTCATAACCGTGTAAATGTTGCTCTTGGTTGTTTTGATCAGATAACTGTTCTTCCTGCTTTATAGTGAGAGTATTCAAGTATTTTGGAGAAATATTAAACTCGCGCCAGAAATCAATCCCTAGTATCAGATTATTTGCAACTGACGGAATAACGAATGCTTTTATAATATGAAATTGATTATCAAACTTGATAGGTAAGAGAATGTAACCAATGCTTTCTAAAATTTGACCACCTGCAGCTTGAACTGTAAGATTTTTGTCATTATGCATTAAGAGACCTTTATTTAAAAAGTGTAAATGAGCATTGTTACCAATTATAGTAACTGCTGACCCTGAGTCAAGAAGACCATTTGCATAAACATCATTAATGCTAACAGAGACATAGGGTCTATTATCATTTTCTGGTTTTTCAAGAAGAATTGTGCTAAGCCTGTAAGATTTGAAGAAATTTCGAATGACGTTAAGCCAACTGTTCCAATCGTCTTTATTAAAATTATTATTCTTACTAGGATTGACACAATTCCAGCTATCTAGTTTTTTGGTTTGGAAGCGTGAGGTCCTTTACCGTTACAATCTGGACATTGAGGTGTCTTAACATCCTTACGTCCACAAACAAAGCAAAATATTGAGTCTTTGTTAGCCGTACACTGGCGTAAATTATGAGTGTCTACACGGCAACGAGGACAGTAACGTTTTCTTTCATCTTTTGTGTTTGTATTTATAGCATCTAAGTTTTCATATCTTGTATTTTTATTATTGTAATCTTTTTTGTAATAGTTATTATTGTTGTTTTTGTAATAGTTATTATTTGTTTTATTTTGTTGTTGTGAATTATTAAAGTTATAATGTTGTTTTGGAATATATTTATTTTTATTTGAGCAACCTGAATAAGCAAATTCTGGTGCTAACGAATCAGCTGATGGCTTAGAAGGTTCATGAAAATGAGCGAGGCGAGCTTGATAATTTTCATAATTACGGCAAATTGATCTCAGGGACTCCATATCATTAATTTCAGGCACAGCCGCTAACGTACTTGTGTATATTGGACGAATATTATGTAGAATAATTTCTAATTTTTCATCTTCAGACAAAGGTTTAGATAAACGAGAGAACATGCCTGTCATAATGGAAAGGTAGATTGTGATGCTCTCCGATTCTCCCTGAGTACGACTACGGATTTCAGAAATAAGTCTGTAATCATAGTCTGCCTGATCGAAATCTTTCTTTAGAAGATCGACTAGCTCACTCCAACTCTTTACTCTTTGCTCAACACTCCTATACCAATGCAGAGCATCACCCGAAAATATTTCCGTGCAATAAGCTAAAAGTTTTGAATCGGCAATGCCCCTTGCTTTGCAAAATTCGGAAACGCGCTGGATAAAGGTACGAACGCAAGATTTACCATCGAATTTTAATTTAATTATTTCATTTGAAATTCCACGCTCACAAGTTACTTTAATGTTCAATGGATTAGAAGAATCCTGATCTGGACTTTGAATATTTAAGGGATCAATGACGTTGTCTTTAATAGCATTGTATTTTTGGTAATACTGCTTAAATTTAGAAATACATAAGTTTTTATCGAACACCTCCTGATCGTCATCGGGTATGATTCGTCTTAAACGATGATAAAGATGATGGAGCAAATTTTGTGCACGTAACAAAGTACTTTCATCGGGCAACTCCGTTGAATTCAGAATGGAATCGATTTTACCTAAAACTGAATTAACGCCTAACAAATCTTCGGTAGCCGTAAAGCTACTAATCAAAATATCTTCAGATGGAAATTGTGCAACCAGCTTTGGAATCTGCTTCCTAAGTTCAAGCACTGTTGAAGCTGGGGTACCACCTCTAACTCCTACCTCATATTCCAATTCAGCTTTATTTAAAGATAAAAACTTTATGTGATATGCCATTTTCTTCAAAACAATATAGAAAGTTGTTTAAATTTCAATAAATTATCAATTTGGGTAAATGTTGAAAGATTTACTACAACCACTAATAAGATCTAGAATAAGCTAACTACAGGCTACGACTAATTACCCTTCTCTGTTACAAAATAAACTTACATTTACTGTAACGTCCTGGTTGGCTGTGAAAAATTTTACATCAAATATTTTAAAAAGAAAACATCAAAAGCAAAATTGATTGTAAATGGCAATAATTTTCAAAAAACTGCAGAAAAAGCTGAAAAGAAACTAATTTGCACTTTTCACAAAAAGTAACTTTAGTTGCGATTGAGTGTACAAAAATATGTTCTCAAAAAGTAACTTTATATGATGATGACTGTACTTAGACCAAAAAAATTGTTAATACCGTCATGAAAAAATATTAAATGAAACGGACAAATTTGGATAAAAAGAAAGTGCAAATTAATCAAATGCAACCAAAAAATAAAGAGACGTTTCACAAAAATAAAAAAACATAAAACATAAAGGCACACACACACTAACTACAATAAATTAAAAACAAAAGCAGACCTTTAAAAAAAAAAAAAAAAAAACCACGTTAAGGCGCCAATGTGACGTGGGTAGGCGGTTTTAAATAACGAACACAGAATCCCAGTCAACAATAAAAATAATTTATTTAAAAAAAAAATAAAAGGTCGTGGGCAGAAGGCCCGTCTGCTTTAGTTTTTTTTATACGGTCGGTACTTCCCGGGCGCTGTGCAGCCGTCGACGATGAGAGGTTCAGGGTCTTCGGTAGCAGCTTAGCAGCGTCAGGAGTCGAGAAGGTGGTTGGCAGCAAATATGTGCGTGATTCAGCCCAAGTGTTGGACCCTAGAAACAATAAGTGGTGTCACGACAAGGTCGCACATCCAGCACCAATTGTCATCACCGTCTGGCTAGCATAAGCGGAAGCATTGGGAAGTACCTATTACCTTTTTACAAAAGTAGTAGATAGGTGCGGTGCAGTGATGGCAATCAGAGCGGGTTTTATGGACAAAGCTTGGTTAAATAAAACTAACAAGGCGAGTACATACTCTAAATTGAGCTATAAGCAGGTAGGTGCTCTCACAAGAATACGACTATGTGAATAAGGTGAACAATGTACTAAATTTCCATTATACCGTCTAGTACTGTTGAAATAATTAAGTACCTGATAAACACTTTTAATGATTATGTTATGATTTCATGTTTTGTTTGTACAATGCAAAATCAGCTGATACCTACTATAGATTCAAATAGAAACTGTTACTATAGCTAGCACTAAAGAATCGTTTCAACACTTACCCAATATGGGGTTGAAGACACTTTATAAAATAGTTGGCACTACACAATGCAGTAGTAAATGATATGATTGATTTAACTTGTATTCAAAGAACATTAACTTAATACGTAAGCTATGTTTCGATAAAAAATATGAGAAGTCGCGGAACAAACAATACGTGTTGTTCCTAGTAAAGGTTAAAGCGACTGTGTCCACGTCCACGCAGATCGCTCCTAATAATTGACCAGCATTTAAGATCAAACGCCAATCAGCGTCCGCCAAACATCGAACGATCGGTGACGTATGCACGCGTCATCGATCATGCGATCGAGAACAAAAGATCTGTATGAAAGTACAGTCGGCCGAATATAAAGTTGCAACTATTTAACAAGTTGTTTTTATTGTTATAGATTTAAGTAAATATTATTAGTATTAGTTAAGTAATTATTTTTAGTTAATAGTTTAGTTTTAATAATAGTTTAGTTTTAAGTTTTATTATTTTATTTATTTATTTTTTTATTTTATTTAAATTATGTTAGTAACGTTGTATTTACGTTACAATGTAAGGTAGTGTCGCCGAAGATGGCCCGGCTCCTAGGATAGCCCACTTTAATAAAAATACAGTTATGATTATTGGAAACATTTGAAATTACGCAGGTTTATGCTACAAGTATCATAGACAATAGTGCAAGTGTGTTTCATTACCGGTGCATCGCCATTTTGAAGACAGACGACAGTTTTCTTGGTCATGTCAGGACGATACACGTTTTATAAACTCCACGATCTCAATTCTTTTAAAAATAAGCAAATTAAAAGCAAATCTCTTTGCTTTAAACTGTGAAAATTCATATTTAATTTATTAATCAACGAATTACACATGAGTTTTATTATTTTATTACCTTTTTTGTATTTTTACGATATTATGCTTAAACTGGGGGTAATATCCTATCATGGCCCATAGTATAATCCCCTACATAGCCCCATTCGCTTTTCAGATTATTTTCCGATATTATAATTTTTTTGTTAAGAATACACGCACATAATTAAAGACAATAGCGTCTTATTTGTTTTTACTAATAAGTACACTTATTTTGATTGATCTCAAAGTTAATTATCAGTATCCCTTAGATAGCCCACCTACTAAAACAAAAATGTTTAAAAAAAAAGTATTGATTTCTTTATATTTTCGATAAGTTACTTTCAAAGTTAATTTAAAAGTAAAATATAATTTTATTTAGTAGTTTGTTTTTATTTTATAGTTGGTTAATATTTTGATAGATTTAAGATGGCCCACATTTGAATCTTTGGTTAATTATTTTACCTTTTGTGAATAATGTTATGAGAAGATTGTGTTTTATTTAGATATTTTATGTTAAAAGTATTAAAATGTTTATAATGCATATATTTCCATTAATATTTTTCGGGCCATCTTAAGCGACCAGGTTCCCAAGATAGCCCAATACCAAGTTTATAAAAACTGTTTATCTTTGTGTTAAAATGCCAAAATCTGCACTACTTTTTTAGATATCTTGTTTCCCAAATAAATATATTATAATTTCCGTTATGTTCTTTCTTTACTTTACTTAACTGCAAGATTTTACAAGGGTTTGAATTTAAGTGGGCCTTCATTGGCGCCCGTACCTTAGTTGTTGTTTTGTTGTTACTTTTTATATATTTTTGAAAAAATACGTATAAAATCTTTCTTGTAGGTAGGGGATATGATAGTCTAATAAAATCTTCAATAGGTATAAAGAGAATGTATATGAATCAGTGTTTTCTAGGTAGGTCTTAATACCAGTATTATAATGAGTCTGGCTAGATTTTCGTAACAGTACACTTGACCTCGTAATTATTCATTTCATTGCCGCTGTTGCTAAACTAATGGGGGGGACCCATCAGACAAATTGTTTGTGCTAAGTAAAGGCTACGCTTTTATTTTCGACCCAAAACTTATTAAACTTATCCATTAGCGAAACATGAAGCAAAATCTCGAGAATAAACTGTCTGTAAAGACTCTGAGACAAGTACCTAAAATTAAATATATATCAGCTGTCTGATACCTTAAATACCTACATAATAATTATTATTATTCATTCCATGCCACACAGACAGAAGAGAAGAGCTTATAAACCGTGAAATTTTACTGGTTATTTATTCGCAAAAGTGGCCGGTCACGTGACTGAAGTTTATTTATACTTATGAAAAGTTGAAAAAATATGTCTGAGATTTTAACCAAGAAAGTTGTTTAGTTTCATGAGTACTACATAGTGATGTTGCGGATAAAGAACCAATTAAATTTCGCTGTGTAAGTATATAATAAGCAAAAATGGAGACACTTAGCACAAAAGCTGAACTGCATTAATTAAGCTGATTTTGCCTATTCATTACATACTTTATGAGTTCGCAATTGGCACAGTAGGTAGGTATTTTCTCATATATACCTATTGATACTTCTGTCCCAACGTCCATTGTTAACATCCACACGATAAAGATGGCGACATCGTGAGATATTCACATGTGAACTAATCCTTTAATAATACCTACAAGAATTGTATCCATTTATTAGATCTACACGATAATTCGTGGACCCAAATTTGCCTTTACGACCATCGTCAATTTACGGTACATAGTAATTTAGTATATAAACACTACACATAACTTCCAATTATCAGAGATTGAGGTTACTTTCAATCTCAATAAAGATACTATACCTGTACTTACTTTGTATCTAGCGGTAATAGTGATAAAAATTGCAATCAAATTTGCAATCATATTTGACTATCAGAAGGTTCAAAAGATTTTGGTGAAGAAAATAATGAAATAAATAATTTATCCAATTTGACCAAAATCGTTTGGGTTCTACCCATATTCGATATTTTTTTCTGACCTTCATGTGTGGTTATAAATCTCACGATACATTATGATAGTAGTCTTGCTTAATTTCGTGAGTATGAATGAGACCGACAAGGTAAACCAGGTGATTTCGCACGTGTGACACAATAAAATATCTCAGCCATAGAAAACTATTAAATTAACTTAGTATAAGGATCAAAATGAAAGTTCTTAAAAAATAAAAAACTGAGCAAACTACCAAGTTAATAATTTTATTAAATCTTTTTAAAATAATTTCCATTCACATCAATACATCGCTGCATCCGTTGGAACCACTGGGAAAAGCACTTTGCTTACTCGTCTTAAGGGGTCTCTTCGAATACCTTTTGATGAGCATCCATTGCTTCCTCTGCGTCCATAAAACATTTTCCTCGAAGTTTTAATTTTATTTTCAAGAATAAATAAAAATCGCAAGGAGAGGTACGGCCTATATGGCGGGTGACCCAGTAATTCCACGTCTGATGTCGCCAAATAGTCGATACTTTCGCCCGGCGGTGTGAGATGAGACGTTGTCGTGGTGAAGAAGGATCCCACTGCGAGATAGTTTCTCCCGAACTTTTTTCAAGACAAGTGGCAAACCACTCTGCAGTAACAGTATTTTAATCCTCTAAAACAATTGTTGCGTAATGACCTACCCTTCCGAAGAACGAGGCCAACATCTTTTTCCGACCCTTCGACCTGTCTTCACTTAGTTGGCAACTTCTCGGAAGGACACCCACTGAGCAGATTGTCTTTTGATTTCCGGATAATAACAGTCCAGCTTTCGTCACCCGTAAGTATGTCGAATATAGCATTTTAGTCACCTCCGTTAAATCTTTGAAGCATTTCATGGCACCATTAAACACGACGGAGTTTTGGGGCTCAGTCAAATCATGAGGTATCCACGAAGCACAAAGCTTCCACCTCCTACTATCTCACGAAAGAAACGACAGAACATTTTAATTATAATAAGCGAATTTGATCAATTTTATAGAACAAACGCAGTAGAGAACCAAACGAAGCGAATTATCACTTTTACGGTATTTATTCCTGTAAATTTTCATAAAGTTGTCACTCATACTATCGTAAAAGATATATATGTCGCAGGAATATTTTGAAATCAGGGATATATTATTAAGAAGACGTAATAAACAAGCGAATTCGACATCTACCGGGATTTCGTGAAATCCCTGATGTCCTCATTTCACTGCGACATATATATCTTAAGAAATAAAAAGTATCCGAGATCCTTGTAAACAAGGTCAGTGTTCATTGGCACGTCACGCAGTCGCCCCCGCAATCATCCTGCAATGCGCACGCAATCATAGGAACACCGCACATGCGCCGTCGTCGTCCGTCGCACAGCTTCGCCGCGAATGTCAATGAGCAGTTGAGTAGTTCTTCAGAAAACATTCTCCGCGTAACCTTCGTGGCGATTTTTTTTTATAATGCAATCTTAATATAAATAGATGTAAATTAAAAAAGCCCTTAAAACAATGTGTACAGTTTTTACTAAATGTAAATCAATGAATAAATAACAGAGATATTGCATGTTTCTTCTCCCGCTGCACGTCTGAACTCTGTGATGGCATAGTTTCCGTTCGAAAGTAATCTGAAAACAAAATTTTACAGTAAAACTTATTGAATTTGACTTTGTAAGTTTTTACTTATTCAATAATATTAAAAAACTGACTTATGTGCTGACTAAATTATGAAATTAGCTACGAGAGAGCATTTAAACAGAATTACATATTACATAGAAAAAAATACATCAAACGTGCTAGAATATTTTATTTCTAGCTTTCGGTATAATTAGGGGCAAATGCAATTACTGCATCACAAGAAATAAGGAGTATTTAATGGACATTTGTAACTTTCGTGGTGCATCAGGTAACTTTCATGGTCAAATGTCCACGAAATTTGGGCCACGAAAGTTACAAAAATAACACATTTTTGAGAATTATGATAAAAGTAATAAGTAAGTTTACAAATGAAGTACATGACAATAAACTCGCTCGATCTGTCTTCTTTTTCTTAAAAAGAATTTTTTGATAATAACATAATATATCTTTCTACATATGCGCATGAAAGTTACATGACCAGCCCAACTTGAAAATATTCGAAGAATAACTTACCTCGTATTTATTTAGTTTTGAAGCGATGAGTGCACTGGTGTCCTCCACTGATGCTGGGTCACTACCAAATGTCTGCAAGCGAAAATTTGCAGCGATAAGTTTGCGTTCTTGGAAGTTAGGTGTAGTTTCATTGAGCGCTCACAAAACCAGCGAAATCGTGTGACAGAGATGTTATAGAATATAATTTTTCGAAACAAAGAGATAGAATGAATATTCTTTTATAAATATGTGCCTAGTTAAAAAACTATTCATTCCACGTAATAAATTATACGATTACGCATTAAATGCAAAACTTATCAAGGATTACCTTGAGCGCGAACCAAGTGTGACCTGCGAAGAACGACTATTTTGATCCCGTCTTCGATGTTGAAATATTATTTTTCAAAATATTATACACGATTTTATATGTTTTATGTTAAAATCGTACGCATAATTATATGAGGAATCATCTATATTTAGTTCCAACACTGTACGGTCGATAGTTTAGGAATTAAGACCTTGTGACCACGTTTTGAGGGTGCTCAAAGAAGTACTCAGTTATGTCATTGGTGGCATATCGTAATGTGATTTAACGATTGCGCGTGAGTTCAGCGACTGTTTATTGACTCTTTACCTCTTACTATGTGTTTTTAATGCTTATAGGTTTTCGATGGTGCATAAATCGACACGGATGTGCTAAAATATTCATCAATTTCAAGTTAACTTGCATACGATTACCAAGTTTATTTGCAGCCAAGTGCGCGCCCATCCCAAACAATGCGAAAGCAAATTAAAAATCAAAACGGCAAAAATACCTTTGTATTGCAAAGTTGTTTTTGCTGCCGCTTTATAACCATTAACCACTATGTATTATAAAATAAGTACAACAAGCGCAAATAAATTTTTTAATCGTTTGCACGTTTTCTTGAGACAGGTTTAGTTTTTTAGTTTAATAAGTTTAGTTAGTAGTTTTTAGTTTTTTAAAGCCGTAATTTAAGTTTTTGATTTTTTTTATTTCCACTACTAAATTTGAATACTTAATGTTTTATATATAAATAAAAAGACTACATTAAAAGGTACCCGAGTTAAACGATCACTTTTAGGGTCAAACTAATTTACTTGTTTCAATAGAATAGTTTGTTTTTTAAATGTTGTAATGGTAACTGGGCAATGAAGTTATAATTGTAGGTAATTTAATAATTCCATACATTAGAAACAATAATGTAGAATTTATATTTAAGTATAAACCTTGAGCTTGTTTAAAAGGATCTACCTACTATATATATAATTGTATATAACAATTTTGCTCTTTAAACATATCATTATTTAAAAAAACATATGATGGTTATTTTTAACCGACTTCAAAAAAGGAGGAGGTTCTCAATTCGACGCGTATGTTTTTTTTTTTTTTTTGTGTGTTTGTTATAAGATATCTCCGCCAATTGTGAACCGATTTTCAAAATTCTTTTTTTAATCGACCAGGTTTACTTGCAGGGTGTTTGTGTGTTTGTTATAAGATATCTCCGCCAATTGTGAACCGATTTTCAAAATTCTTTTTTTAATCGACCAGGTTTACTTGCAGGGTGGTCCCATAAAAATTTCACTAAGATCGGATGATTAAATTTGAAGATATGAGGAAATAACTCCTCAATTGACGATGCCGTTATACCCGATCGGTAAATTATTTTGGCAATATCTCGGCTTCTTATCAATCGATTTCAATAATTTTTCGTTTTATAGATAGAAGTTGTACTCAAAATGGTTTCATATAAATTTGGATTATATCTCATGGCGGAGTAGAAGACTAAAACCATGAAGGAAGACAAATATTACGCGCTCAGATGGAGTATCATGCCTATTTTGTATCGAAACCAATGCGGCCGCACAGAGGGGTGGGAGGGTAGGGGGAAGCGGGAGACGGTGTTTGTCTTTAACTCTATCAGTCTCTATCACACATCTTTGAATACGGTACGTTAGAAAAAGATAGAGACATTCATGTTATGACATGCCCAACTAAAAACAAAATATCAATAAAGTATGACATTTATTTGTCTTTATTTGGCATGTAAAAAACAAGAAATTTAATGGTTACTGAATTTGAAAATAGTGATGTGATGTGGTATGAAGCGTAACGTATATTTATCGATTATTTTACATGGCTACTGGACTTATTTATCGAACTTCTCATAATACAATGGTGATCAACTTGCAACTTGCAATAATATTGGGAATTGCTTACTTCTTTAGGCATTTAGTATTTTGTCTTTTTGCTTTTCCATGCATATATTATGTATATCTTTTATTTCCTAGAGAGCAGCGAACTACCTAGAGAGGCATGGGGACAGACAAATAAAAATACAGTCAAAACCGTGCCAGTAATGTAGAGTTCTTTTTTTTCATAATTTGGTGGGAAACCTGAAAGCTTCTACCATTCGATACAAAAGTTAGAGTGTAACGTAATAAAATCAAGTGTGTTATTTAGCATTTTTAACTTTAGTATTATTTATTGCGTATATTTGTATTGAATTGTTTATTTAATTAGTTATTATTTATAGCCGCTTAAATAAGCATCAACCAAACTCTTCTAGATAGATAGATAGATAAAACGTGGGTGTCTTACTGTGAGAATGAACAACTAACAACAACCCGCCTGCCAACCGTAAAGATTTTTCAAAAAGCCTCCTGAAGGAACCTTAGTCCAGCAGCGGGACTGTTTCAGGCTGTTTGTTTCCATCACTGCTTGGCAATTGAGATGGGGTTCACAGTGGTTGTAGGTTACGCGCCGGGAACTATACATTCGTCTATTTTATTTAAATATAAGCAAGCAAGCAAACGCGCAGTGGACGGATGGATGGATGTTAGGTTGTTTATTATCACAACCCACAACCCTTACGCTAGCGAGGCGCAATTGTTTTTAGTAAGTCGCCGGGAACCACAAGGCGGCGTCCTTCATACCTTATTACCGGGGTAGTCAATAGCAACAACTGCGATCCCTGATCCGTCAACTAAGCAGTATACTATCAGAAGTGTTGCTTAATACCTGCGTAAAATTTTTTCTTCCTTCATGACTAAAACGAAAACTCTTCAATAAACAACAGCACACTCATTGCGTTGCTTTTGTTATAATTGAAATAACAAGAAATATGCGGTTTTGGTTCATATATTCTGTAAACTAGTCATAGATTAAAGATTTGAAAACCCCAAGATAACAACTTAAGAATTTTTCCGTGGACTAAACGGGCGAGCGTCGTCGGTATCGTAGTGGTTTGGTCAGTTGTTCGCCATTCGGAAAACTTAGGTTAAAGTCTAATCAAGTATAGCAATGTTTTAGAATTTAAAAATCAAACGTAAGACTGTAAAGGAAACATAGTGAGAAAATCTGCATTTAATTATGTACTAAACAAAACAAATTAAAGTTTTGTGAGTACCTAACTTGTCATGGTAAATTTCCACTAAAAAGGGTAAAATAAAAAGATAATTTAAAAAATATATAAAACCGCCTTCAACGTCCTAACCTACACTAAAAAGTTACAAATAAAATATAAATCTAGCTGAAAGCATATCAATTTAATATGGCTATTAATATTCCTTATTTACTTACATAAATTGTAACATCATATAAACATGTGTAGACATTGTTATACAATTTATCTTGGAGTCGGTGCCAGCTAATCACCATCATTTCGACCAAAAGACTTCTACTGCTAGCAGTCATCTATAGTGGGCTCAGTATCTAGTACTCTGACCGCGTTCTTTAAATTTTTTATATTCAACGATCTGAACTTTTGAGATCAGATGTGGTTCCGATTAAATAGCTAGCCTCAACTGGCACCGACTCCAAGGTGAAGAGTATAACAATGTCTACACATGTTTATATGATGTAACAATTTATGTAAGTAAATAAGGAATATTAATAGCCATATTAAATTGATATGCTTTCAGCTAGATTTATATTTTATTTGTAACTTTTTAGTGTAGGTTAGGACGTTGAAGGCGGTTTTATATATTTTTTAAATTATCTACACATGTTTATATGATGTTACAATTTATGTAAGTAAATAAGGAATATTAATAGCCATATTAAATTGATATGCTTTCAGCTAGATTTATATTTTATTTGTAACTTTTCAGTGTAGGTTAGGACGTTGAAGGCGGTTTTATATTTTTTTTAAATTATCTTTTTATATCGTCCCCCCCCTCTCGCCGCGCGCATACCTAAGGGAGTGCACAGCGGTAGTGGTAGTACTATAGTTAAGTAGGATAGTGCACGGCTCTTTAGTACACATAATTAAGTATTATAAATTTTATTACTGTCAAACTCTATTAACATAATGTTTTAACTTAACCCCTGACAGGTAAATATTTGCGTTTCATTCTATACAAAGCCGTAATAATTATACAGCAAATACAATTTACATACAAATTATGCTGACTCTTGCTAGTGGCAGTCAAACATGGAGTATGAAAATAGACTATTACTTACTTCTTATTTTGCTTATTAGTTTATTATTGATAGGCTATTTATTTATTGTAAAGGTTCAAGAATTCATTTAATTTTTTAGGCGCATGAGCATGGAAAAGTATATAAATTAACAAAATCATAAATATATCATGTAGTTTATTACTAATCAGAGAATATTTTTTATGACTTAAGAAATAATGAATTATTATTTAACTAATCTTTACCCGATCAGATATTTAATTTTCGTAGTAAAGGCTCAAATATTTTAAACTATTAACGAGGTGAAACTTAAAAGATATACACACACACCATTCGAGGAAATCCAGAGATCTGAATTTCCCGCACCTTTGTTTCATCATCATCATCTCAGCCGAAAGACGTCCACTGCTGGACATTACACCAAAATAATACAGAACTATCGCAAAATTGCAGAAAGCAGCACTCAACGTTGACATACGCAAATACGATATTTATACATACGTTACGCAAGGCAATGCGCAAGGTACTTGATTGTACGTGAGATGCAAACGTAATATTTGTTTGGAGACTATTTGCATAAAAAAGGCATTTTACCTTATTTTTAACCGACTTCAAAAAGGAGAAGGTTCTCAATTAGACGCTTATGTTTTTCTTTTTGTGTGTTTGTTATAAGATATCTGACGCACCGACTCCAAGGTGAAATGAATAGCAATGTCTACACGTGTTAATATGATGTAACAACTTATGTAAATGAGGATATTAATAGCCATATTAAATGTCTATGCTTTCAACTAGATATTTATTTTATTTTTAACCTTTTAGCGTAGGATAGGACCTTTGAAGGCGGTTTTAAATATCTTAAGAATTTATCTTTTTATTATGGTTCACGTACTAAACTTCTGACCTGATTGCAGTATTTGCAATAAATGGTACAAGGTAAATAGCGATGTCTACACTAATAATATTTCTTAGAGTTTTATATCTCATCACGAGAGAAAATCTCTTTGTCTTAAAATATTTTGATAAAAGCAAACCGGAAACATGATACTACCATAAAAGTACACGTTAACACATATCTCGCGTTAACAATAAGTTGTAAATTGCATAAAGCTTGTGCTGTTGAAATAAATAAAATAAAAATGTCATCGTTGCCATTCGCGTAGTAACAGGTTATCAAAGATCGCGGTGGAAATATAATAGAGATAGTTAGTCTGCCTCGGTAACAGTTACATTGTGCGTGAGGAGAAGAATCAAAAAAATATTTGTACACAATAACCAATAACGCAAAAAAATACCAGTGACCCTGATTCTCGTAGCTTCATCAAACAGTTTAGTTTAGGGATATAGGATGGTATGAATGAACTTGTAGACTGATCATTGTCAAACTGTCAGTATCACATTGATGTGTTTCTCCATAATAGCAACATGAAGACATTATGTAACGACGTAATGCAATGCAGTAGTAAATAAGACGTTAAAAAAATATTATTGCAGAAATCTTGTTGTATATTATGTTTATTTGTTCAATTCAAGAACGATATGTAGATACGCATTTTATCCAAACTTCCAGATTCCATTGTGTTCATGTTTTGGCTCTGGTTTCCAGGCCCAGCTTCGATACCCCCTCCGCAAGTCGCTGGTTCGGCGTCAGCGCGCCATTCCTGCCTCCACACCGTTCTATTGCCAGGACTCATTACCCTTCGGAAGAAGCAAGAAACGACCCACCTCGGTTCACAGGTAATTATGACATCAAAATCATAATTTAAAGGAAAACGCAAGTACGACGTACTTTTTTCATGTAAGCGTGTCCGAGATTTTTTAAGACAGATAATATCCAGGAAATTATTGCAGGCTGTGGATATCAGCTTTCATTCTTGATTAGTGCCTTAACGAGAGACCGCATTGTGAATTGCGGTAGCTCTAACGTAGCTCCATTCTCATTTTAAGCCAAGGCTACGAAGTGCAATAGATCACTGGCTGATGTAGAAAACTGGCCAAATGAGTGATAGAGTTTTAAGTTTTATTTTAATCCCCTTTAAAGCATTACATTTTTTTCATTTTTATTACAGCTACTTTGCAAATACGTAGGTACGTACATACTTTGAAACTTACAAGTTGTATACAAGGTCTAGGAGAGACAGGTGGTCTGTATTAAATCTCTGTTGACACTATAGGTTACGGATCCTTAAAATCAAGCAAAACCGACTAATCATAAATAATTTAAAAATAGGATATTTAAGTAAGCGCACAACGGTGTATTTTTTTTCACGGACTGGTCCTCGCAAATTTAATTTCGCTGAGTCGACACTACTCGATAATTACGCTAAGAATAAAATTTACATAAGCAACTTCTAAGATCATATTTTAGTACTGCTTGATGCCATGAAACTAACGCATAAATCTAAGATGGTATCTATTTTAATTTAGAAATTAAAGAAACTTAATATGTTTTTGTTAATTTGAACAGACTTCGGCCAGGAGACATAGACGTGGTGGCGGCTATTGGTGATTCCCTGGTGGCCGGCAGCGGAGCGCTGGAGGAGTATGCGCTTGGAGCCTTCTTTGAGTATAGAGGAGTTTCTTGGTGTGCAGGTAACAACTCAATGTTTGACTTGTTTATTTAATAGGTATTAAATCTATACTATGTCGAAATATATAAATGGTCGTTCCCGTGGTAAAGACCTAGCACCATACGATTAGAGATTGTTGAAAGCCGCTGGATGTTAAAAGCTCAAGACCAATCGTTGGAGATATTTGGGGAGGCCGCCTTTTGACTCTTCTGTTTTGTTCTGTATTGTTTTCTGTATGCTGTGTCTTTTGTCAATAAAGTATATTGTATTGTATTGTATTGTGAGATCTGTCCTGCAGTAGACGTCTTTCGACTGAAATATGATGATAATGATCTTACAATTAAAATGTAAAATAACTCAATAATATTCATGTTGTTAAATTTTCAGGAGGCGATGGTACATGGCGGGAATTCCTGACTCTCCCTAATATCCTGAAGGAGTTCAACCCCAACCTGAAGGGTTTCTCCACAGGAACTGGGGAGTGGCTGACCAAGAACGCGAGGTTCAACGTCGCTTTCCCGGTGGCTTCTGACCAGGACGCTTTTAAACAAGCTAAAGTAAATAATTTTAATTTTGTAGATCAAAACGTTAAGTCTGCGGTCTAGGTTTATGGCGTTTAAGTCTACTCAACTTGAAAACAGTCCTGCATATTTCACCGCTTCATCTAGGTATCATAATTTCTGTTTAGTTTTTTTTTTGTTTCTTCCGTAGATACCAATTTTCTACCTTTATGTCCGTACCTCTATTTTCGGTGTTGCAAATTCGATAATATAATGCAAAATGTGATGTTTTTCAGTTTAAAACAATTCCACTTTTTGATAAAGTATAACTCATTGATTCGTTTTAATTCAAAAATTGTTCCATTCCTTTATTTCGCATATAATACGTTTGCAGTTATTCCAAGTATTCAGGTCGGTTAAGTATATGTAAATCAGTACAAAATAGCACGATTCAGGTTTGACCGGTACCGTTCACACTTTATCTATGAAACTATCAGTAACTATTACTAAAATACATACCTTACATTATACAGAGTATTTAGCAAGAACGACGCGAACATTTATCATTTTTTACAGGATGGCAATAATAATACTTATTAAAACGTAATAAATAATTAAGATAATCGTTATGAGTACTGAAATATTCTAGTTGTTCGGCTCTCCGGCCCATTAACCCGCATGCTCGCAACGTGTTTAGATACCCGTTTCCATTCACGTTTCAGCACAAATTGACTTTCCGTGAAATATGTGTTTGTCCTGAATGAGCATCGATTCAACGATTTGATCCACGCTATCTTCAAACGCCGTGATGCCTGACGAAAATACACGATCATAACGTTTAGCTATTATTTGCAATAATATACGAAACTCACAAAGTATACCTCGAAGTGCTTTATGTCTTTGCAATAAAGACTATTTTTAAGTTCAGAATAGGCCGCTGTATAAGTGTCCGCGTAAAATTTATATTATGCAAAACAAATGGGTGTCAATAAGGTGGTAGGTGGTAGGGTGATGAACATAATTGTCAGTTTAATTAGTCATACTGTGGTCATACTCATGCGCAGTGCTAGAAAGGTGGCCGCGATTGTTGCCTTGTAGTATTATATTATCTGTATCCAAGATATGTATGCATGCCGTAAATTGAATGCAATAGAAAACTACGGAGACAAAGTACTTTATTATACGTATAATAAAATTGTTAAAATTACATTGTCCAAATCTGGTTAATATGTCATCGGATGTGTCTGCCAGCTTTTGCTTTTTGTTTGAGCGGGAAGTGGGAAAAAGCCGTGCTCTGCTGAGCTAAGATTTTTAACTTCTGACGTCGTCATTAAGAATTCACTTAAAACCTATATTAAAAATATATATATTTTTGAATCAATTTTCGTCTGAATACTAACGCAACGCGACCAATATAAACAAGGCCGACGAGGATTATTCGTATATCCTCATACTAGGTACTTAGTACTTAAACCTACTCGTTTTGGCTCTATTACTACATGTATTGGTTAGGATAGAGACCTACCTAACCTACCTACCATTCGAGAAAAGATTGAAAGGCTATTAGCTGTGGCTATCAGCGACTAGCAATCAATGGTCATCTATTGTTGACGCGCTTTGTCCGGCACAGCTCTATCCGGGTCACGTCACACATACCTGGCTGTCCACTGAGACTGAGAAGGTTTAATCTTGTCCATTATTATTGGGTCATCTATGAAGATATGGTATTTAGTCGATTTGAAAGGAGATTGAGCCATATCATATTGTAGTAATTTGCTACGCCGCGCCGCCTCTTCTTAGAGGTATTAGTATTGACAGGTAATATCTTAATAACCACATAATACCTATTGAGATGATTAAAGATTAAAATCGATCACATTAAGTTTTTAATATGGCACAAAGTAAGTAAAAAAAGTACCATCAACAAAAAAACTTTAAATATAAAACGGATACACAAGGTGTAAGTGAAGGCTTAGCAAAAACTGAAAGGACATTCTTAGGCAATGAATCTAATCAACTATCCTGAAAAAAAATCCACAAACATTGAATTAAAAAAAATATTTATTTATTATTATAATTACATCACACAAAAGACGTCATCCTTACAGGGAGAACCCCAAATCGATGACGCCACTACAAATACATTATTAATTTATTTAACTTAAAAAAATAAAAACCAGCACCACAAAACCGTTACTTGATCCTTTCAACAACTAGAAAAGAGCTAGAAACAAAAAAAAAAAACTATATCTAAATCGGCTCATTCGTTTAGGAGCTAGGATGCCGCCACAGACAGACACACACACACGTCAAACTTATAAATAATACCCCTCTTTTTTTTTCGGGATTAAAAACAAAAAAAATTGTCTCATATAAAGTGACTGGATTTGTACCGGAGTGTGCATTTTTCCTTTTTTATTTCCGAGAAAAGGTTTTTAAGGAAAAGTTGCTCTATACAATTGACTTTTTCAGTATAACGCTAGTAACCTACACCCTCTATCAAGTGTGTCATTTGTAAAACAGTAGTAGTAGGGTTAATATTCGTCATCCAAGTTGCCACACAGCGCGAAACCATAGCTAATGCATTACCGTACGAAGTTGGTCCATTCGAAATATCACACAAATTGCGAGA
Source organism: Teleiodes luculella (assembly GCA_948473455.1). Taxonomy (NCBI): domain Eukaryota; kingdom Metazoa; phylum Arthropoda; class Insecta; order Lepidoptera; family Gelechiidae; genus Teleiodes; species Teleiodes luculella. The sequence continues at coordinate 5,520,295 of OX419589.1, read as the reverse complement.
TAGCGAGATGAATCTCCCACGACTCGGGCGCAATCTGCACTAACACAATGGAGGGTAAAATTTTATTGATACACATTATACAAATGTTTTGGTTTGCTTAAGACACATTGAAGGTCGTTTACTGACGTATTGTAGACAGTTGCTTTCATAAAATTGCATTACTAGCGGTTTTAAAATGTATGTATGTTCGGTTGATTCAATTGACCTTGCGAAACAAATGCATCAATAATTTTTGTGCAACAATCTTGCATGCCGACATGTTTTTGACCAGTTTTTAGTTTTTAGTTTTTAAGTATAAAATTTGCTAAATCCAGTGAATGTTATACATGAGAGCGGAAATAAAACGAAGTAATTATATGCTCAGTGAATGAATATAGCAATGTTATTCTACGAATTTAGAAGAACAACAATACTTGATATATTAAGTCTGGATTAACATAACGGATACGGGAAAAATCACGAGTGTAGACGCAGGTGGACAGCTAAAATAATAACCTTTGTTTATATATATTTTATCAAATACAACATACTAAGTCATACACACTGTTGTGTGAATAATTTTGGAAAAAAAGATTAGATAACTTCCATTTTTTTGAAATCGTATAAAATCGAATAACACATTTCATACAAAAGATATCAACGAGACGTACATTGTGGAAATTATTCTTAAGTACTTGCGCGTCGAGATTATGTAGAGTACTTCTTTTGAAACAGAAGACTGTCAACCGTTAATTTGATTTTCACAAATTATACGACTAATAATATAACTGTTATTTATTATGAGTACCTATGTATGAAAATTGTTTGAACCAATTATACTGAAATTCTAAACTACACCTTTCAGATCCTAGTGGCGCGCATGCGTGCGGCCCCCGAGGTGGATATCCTGCGCGACTGGAAGATGGTCACCGTGTTCATCGGGGCCAACGACCTTTGCTCCGCGTCCTGCCTCTCCCCAGTAGCGTGGTCACCCACCGCACACGCCAGGAAGCTTGCTAAAGCATTGGACTACTTCCACACACATCTGCCGAGGACCATCGTCAATTTAGTGCCTGTTCTAGGTAGGTTAAAGAGATGAATTCGGATGTTGTTCCGTATCGGTTAAGATTCCATAGAATTAAATGAGTTGCTCTATCCTGCTATGATGATTAAAAATTAAAGAAGCAAATTATTCCTGTTCTAGTTTTAATTGGAAGTTGAAACTAACCTGATATTGATAAAGAATGTGGCGAATTCTTAGTAAAAACATCGCAAAAAATCTACGAAACAAGTAAAAGCGTAGACATTCGTGTGATGAATTGCCTTATGTCACAGAATATAGAGTACTACGCACTTGTGTCTGGATGTTGTATATTTATATATGTATGTATATTAGCTATCTAGCACCAATATTACAGGCTCTGCCTATTTTGGGGTCAGATGACCGTGTGTGAGATGTCCCACATATCAATCATATCATACTAATATTATAAAGAGGAAATATTTGTATTTTGTGTGTGTGTAATGAATAAACTCAAAAACTACTGAACCGATTTCAAAAGTTCTTTCACCATTAGAAAGCTACATTCACCTTGAGTTACATAGGCTACCTTTTTCCGCGGGAAAATGCTTCATTCAAACAGGAAAAACTGTTAACGCGGGCAGAACCACGGCGGAAAGCTATTTTATTAGACATGATTTGATGATTATACATGATTTCGAAAACCATTTGCTGTAGAACTGATGCCCCAAAATCTTTTTATTTTTTAAATCTGCTCGAATGAACTTAGCCCAGCGAACGTTTGACCGAATGAACGTATTCACTGGTCCAAGAAAACTGGTCTTGCAAAAAGACCACGTGACTGACACAAGCCTACGTCATTTTGCGCAGTTCATCCTTGTCTATTACACGCATTCGACAAGGATGAATAGGCAAAATGACGTAGAAATGACGTAGGCTCGTGTCAGTCACGTGGTCTATTTGCACCATGCGTATTGAATGAGGTGTGTTGGTGTTGGTGTTGCCAGACGTGTCGGTGTCGGTGCGCGTGCGGCGCGGGCTGATGTGCCGGCTGATGCACCCGCTGTTCTGCACGTGCTTCCACCGCGGCGGCGGCGAGCTCGAGGACCTCGTGCGCATGGCGCGCCTCTACCAGAAGGCAGAGCGGGTGCTCGTGAGTGCTTACTTACTTACTACAGTGGCTCAGCGCGGGCTGATGTGCCGGCTGATGCACCCGCTGTTCTGCACGTGCTTCCACCGCGGCGGCGGCGAGCTCGAGGACCTCGTGCGCATGGCGCGCCTCTACCAGAAGGCAGAGCGGGTGCTCGTGAGTGCTTACTTACTTACTACAGTGGCTCAGCGCGGGCTGATGTGCCGGCTGATGCACCCGCTGTTCTGCACGTGCTTCCACCGCGGCGGCGGCGAGCTCGAGGACCTCGTGCGCATGGCGCGCCTCTACCAGAAGGCAGAGCGGGTGCTCGTGAGTGCTTACTTACTTACTACAGTGGCTCAGCGCGGGCTGATGTGCCGGCTGATGCACCCGCTGTTCTGCACGTGCTTCCACCGCGGCGGCGGCGAGCTCGAGGACCTCGTGCGCATGGCGCGCCTCTACCAGAAGGCAGAGCGGGTGCTCGTGAGTGCTGCTTACTCCACCTTAGCGACCTATTTCACTGGCGACAAAGACAAAGTCAGTGTGAGCAACTTATAATGAGATACAAATACACCGCGCTCACTCTAACGCATAACTACGTCCCTTTCGTTTTTGCACGACTTTGTCTTTGTCGCCAATGAAATAACTTTAAAAAAGTAAATATAAGGCAATAACTCTGTCATTCATTAAACACTCGAAAGACTTCTGTTTACTTGCTTTTTCACTGAACTAGACGTTAACCTTTCATCATCATCATCATCATTCCAGCCGAAAGACGCCATAAAATATGATTATTCGCGTAGAAGTGACCTCATTCCTATTCCCGCAATATATGTGTCTAATTGTTTTGGTAGAGTAGTACAACTCAACAGATAATTATGTCCCGTGTCTGTTCCCAGGTGGAGAGCGGTCGGTACGACACTACGGAGGACTTCACGGTGGTGGTGCAGCCGTTCATGCAGCTGTTCAACGCGCCCCTCCCCCCGCGCGCGCCGCTGCCCCTCGTCATCCACCAGTCGTACATCACGCACGACTGCTTCCACTTCTCGCAGAAGGGACACGCCTTGGGTACATATCTACCATGGTCCAAGAAAACAAGGTCTTACAATTAGATCACGTAACTGACACGATCCTACGTCATTTTGCCTATTCATCCTTGTCGAATGCGTGTAATAAACAAGGATGAACAGCGCAAAATGACGTAGGCTTGTGTCAGTCACGTGGTCTAATTGTAAGACCTTGTTTTCTTGGACCATGATATCTATCATGTTTCTACTATCTATCTGCAAATAAGTATAGGATCTGCCAATTTAACTAACTGTTAGTTTCTTCTCTTCTTCTTAGTCGGTACAATCTTGCCAAAGTAGTCGTTTTGATGAACTGAAGACTCAGTTGCGGCCTTTATTTGAAGAATGACGCTAGTGTGGGGAGTATCTTGCAGGATAATAAATTACAGAACTCTTAATACAATAAGTAGTAGAACTTTTGTTCTGTCGGCTTAAACACTAAAAATTGTATAAAATCCTAGTCTACATTTTCTATAGGACAACATATTAATAATACTTATAATGACACGATAATGCAAAAAAAAATACTCCAAAGAGCGTTTTCCTTACAAAATGACAAAAGCAAAGCTGCGTTTATTTATTTCGATATCGCACAAGCATAAATGCTCGGTTACATTTCACAGGCGTATCAATAAAAGACTTAATACATGACACTATCAAGACAGTAACTAAACTGGGTATTTGTACACTTTTACCGTTGTGGACTGTATTTTTTGTCATTCGTGGTGTGTCTATTCTAAAGTTGTTTGTTTCGTTTCCAGCTGCGAACCTGTTATGGAACAACCTGCTGGAGCCAGTGGGGAACAAGTCTGATAACGTCCCTCCAGTGCTGCTGCAGTCGTTCCGGTGTCCCAGCAAAGACGCGCCCTTCATATTCACCGCCAAGAACTCCAAGCAATACCTGGCCACTGGCTTCCAGGACGAATTGTTATGACACAGTGCTAAAACCTAGCATCTACAATGAACCAAATTTTATAATTGCTTACTTGCTTTTCGTGTAGGTTTCAAGTTTAACCTACCTCACAAAGCCTGGTGTCAGAATTCTTGAGTCGACTAAGGCTTCTGACATGGCTCCTGTAACGACTATAGCCGGGACCAATGGCTTTACGTGCCTTCCGAAGCACGGAATCATCTTTCTTTTCGAACAATCAGGTGATCCAGCTTGCAATGTCCTAATCAAACTGGGCAAAGTCTCACAAAGTGATATTTGTTTGACAAGTTCCCCACCGGGATTCGAACCCGGAACCTGCGTAACGTCAGGCGAGCTTTATAGTTAGAAATGTTATAGTAAGAAACACGAAACCATTGCCAGATTTCATTAATGAATCAAATATATAGGGCCTGTTTTTTAAGACCTATGTAAATGTACAATTCGAAGATCTTATGTGCATACATACTTGAAGACACGCTGTTTTCCCTAACAAGGTGAACAGAGTTTTAGTAAGCTCACAGGGAGCCCAAAAGTGAAACCTCCTTTGATAAAGTGTTCGGGTTAAGATTTGGTATACATCTAAAATAAGATACATCGATCTTTATGTTTCGTAGTGCATCTAGGGTCAGGCCTATGCGGCAGCTACACCCGAATCCCTAAACCCTTATTATTTGTGGCATGCAATATCTTGTGATATGCTACAAATAGAAAATATTTGCGACATGCGGCAGCCTATCTTACGCCGCCGTAGCAATATCGTGGTTAGATAATTTTGAAAGCATCTTACTGTAAAATTTGTTTATACATTTGTTTGTTTGTTTGTGGCATGTGTGGCAGTTTGTAGCATGTTGTTGCCTCGGTGTAAATGAAACATTAAAGCCCAACCAAAGCAATAAAAAATTTTAATTGAAAATGTTGCCATAAACGTAAAAATATACACGTGGCGCCCCCAGAGCAGGTTTTTTATTTCTTTAGTCAGGATTTAGTCGCCGATCTTCTGTAGAATCAGTATAATACCGAACAAAATTTGTACTTCAAATTTACAGTAAAATACATAATGACAGTCGTATAAAAATCTCGTTAGGGAATAATTAAATTAATATAAAATATGTGAATATGTTATGTACTACACTCCCCAATAACATTTTTATAGTACAATGTACCAAAAATTGAAAATTAATTTTATATAGTAGTATAGCATTTTACGTAGTTGTTAGTTAATACGGGTGTCAAGTTTTCGATTACTTTTTATTTTGTTTGAGAAAAGATGGAGAGAAGTAAGCCAATTGTTCTTAAATGTTGTAAAATACTCACAAAAATATTTTGGTGTTAATATTAGTGCCATTTGTTCTAAATCATGTTACCTATTTACTTCTGAAGTTACCAAATGTTCTTATTATATGTAAATAAAAGTTTGATGAGAAGTTTAAAATAAACAAATCTGATTTGCAGTTGATGTTTGTTCCTACACATTTGGAGTATCTAAAAGCATAATTTTTGGATAATTTTACAGATCGTTGGCCAAAGGACAATGGTTTAAAAAATACAGGAATTGATATGCGTTTAAAGTTCTGAGTGAATTTTTACCGTTGAATATATATAGTTTGGATGTAGACTACTTTCAAAAATCAATAAAAGAAGTCATTTGTGGTAAAGATTCACTTTCACTGGAAATTCAATACTTATAACGTGTTAGTAGTGTAGTGGCTGATAGGGTCGTTATCTTTACCTCCCATTTGTAAAACCAGGGTCCCATCTTTACCACATGACCATACGTGTTCTCGATTTTTACATATGTTTATTGGACGATCCAACTACATTCTAATCAAACTTGAACACAGTTTAAAGTTTAAAGGCTGTGTATGTTATTAAGCACTAGCTTTCCGCCGCGGCTCCGCCCGCGTTAACAGTTTTTCCCGCGATAAAAGGTAGCCTATGTTATTTAGGGTAAATGTAGCTTTCTAATGGTGAAAGAATTATTGAAATCGGTTCAGTAGTTTTTGAGTTTATTCATTACAAACATACACACACACACACACACACACACACAAAAATACAAATCTTTCCTCTTTATAATAATAGTATCATTTATGACAGCAGCTGGATCAGTAAGGTCTACCTACAATCTTATTTTTTACGCCTTACTCTTACGGATACTAATAAGTATGCCAATTACTTCATAACAACAATTAATTTTAAAAGATTGAAGAACGCGCATTCTGCCTGTAAGATTCAGAGAGGTAAAATACACAAAAAAAAAAAGATATATTAAGATTTTGAATGAATAAATTTTATCTTATAACTAGGTTATCATATAGATTTTATACTTTAAATTGAGGTAGATATCGCACCATGACGATATTATTAGGCACGAAGACGACCTCGATCCGCAGATGGGTGCAATAACAATCAATTGGCTGCATTTATTTATTGCCACTACCAATGAGTGTCTGTTTACATAACTTACATTGACTTTCAGTGTAAGTCAATATGAAGTACTTGAATATAATTAAAAAGAAAGAAAACACATTTATTCGCACTGTTGCGGCAAATAACACACTGAAATGTAGAAAAAAAACATACATTAAAAAAAAAACATAGAATCATTTAGTATGAATCTACACCACAGTATGCAATAGAGCACAACAGCTAAAAAAGGTCTCGACTCAGCATATGCTCGAAGAGAGAGAGGGTGCGCAAATAACAAACATCCATCTTCACAACCTTTCGCACTTATCTAGATTAGTAGGATATTTTCTTGCATAAAGGATGATGTATAGATACGAGTACCTATATGTACTGACCTACCTATGCTGATAGTTATATCATTGAGCATTCGAAACAGAGCTGGAGGGTCAAGGTGAGGGTCCCGTTCCCCATCCCACAGCTTCATTCATCTCATCCCCTTGGTAGGGTGACTATATCTCCAATACCACAGAGACAGTTATAAACATTTGAATACTTAAAGCGAAAGTCAAAATCAAAAAGTTTATATTCGAAGAATATTTTAAAAATCACTTTTCGACGTCGAGGCAAGTTTACAATTTGGCTGTCTTCTGTGGAGAAGAACTCGCCGGAAGAAACTCCACAGGCGTTGCATCTTTTCAAAATATTTTTACAAAATTATAAATTATTATTTTATACAATTTTATTAATATAACAAAGAGTGCAAACGAAATATACAATTAGAGGAAGGATGGAGGAAGGCAACCAAAGTAGAAAAACTAAACTATATAACCAATAATTCTATCACAAGCACAACAACCGGCAATCGACTAGAAGCCTTGTCTTAAAAAGAGAGTGAACATATTAAAGTTTTGATGTAATTTTTATGCAAGGGACGACGACTGATTTTATTTTAGTAATGGGAAGAACGGTAGATATTTCAATTTCAGCCTACGTAATACTAGCTTAGTTAAGACCTTAATTGACCTACGTTAACACAGTGACACAGTGCAGGTTGGATGTATTTCTTCGCAATAGTTTTCTTTCAGATTAAATATGACGTAGGTATAATAAATGTAAATCGAAAAAGTATAGTATAAGGGGGCTTCCTTTTCCGATACCTACCACTTCACTTCACTAATAAAATATAATAATTATTGTTCATTTGGTGGACAAAGAAATCGTTCAAAATAAGAAAATCATCCAGAAACTATTTTGGCTATCAAACCGCACTCAGTTAGTCATAAGAAGTCATTTAGTCAGAGTTCAGGGTAGATTTAACAAAATTAAAATAGCAGGAAACTGAAAGAGTTCGTTGTCGGCTGGTTACACTACCGTCTGGTGATTCAGCAGACTTATTCTGAGCTTTCATCGTCTCGAATTTCGGTAACATATTTTGTAAAAAAACTCGGTTCGTATAACTTACTTAGTGTTTGGCACTTCACGATCGGTTTCATACCAGAGGATGCTAAAAGGGACAGTTATATTTATGTCTGTCACTTATTCATCGGTAGTATAGGCTATTTAATCTTGAAGCAAGTTATTCATTGTACAATATTTTCCCTCTGGGATCTTAGCTGGTGGGATCCGTTCAAATTATGTTCTGTCTTTTTTAAATCCTCATAAAAATATCCTAGCGATTGTAAGCATGCTACCGAGTCTGTCCTCTGCTGAAAGGCCAAAAGGCCATCATCATCCATAGGTCACCTATAGATGATGATAGCCTTTCAAAGGACGACAGGGTTCAGGAAAGGTTGTAGAAATTCCTGTTACTGAAATCTTCCCATTTTATTTAAACATTTAAACGGTTTTTTTTAGCTTGGTGGCATGGTTAAATGTCTTTGCGATCAAGTTCCAGGACAGACTTACAATGAATGCCGGTAAATATTTAATCAAAACGAAAGTTTTCCAATTTCATAGTTGGAACACTCTTAAATATATCACGATGTTTAAAAATCAGGAAGGTGAGAAAAAGCCGCGCTACGCGATCTTTGATACAAATACTACGTCCCCAAGGCTCAAACCTAATGTCTTATCTCGAGCTTAACCAGAATAACCCGTGCGCGCCGCGTGTCCGTATAAAAGGCCGCTGCTCCCGCGGCGCGCACAGTCCGGCCCGGTGCGTTGCCTCACGAACCGCCCAGCCACTCTTGTGAACCCACCCCGACTTCTAAACACCCTGACACAATGGTGAGTGCTTCATAACAAACCCTAGGATATAAATATGAATGAATAACTATCGGATAAACACATAAAAAAAAAATATGTGTCGAATTGAAAACCTTCTCCCTTTTTTAAGGCGGTTAAAAACTTTGAACAATAATTAAGTTTGCTTTTAAATATAAAACTTACTTTCCTTAAAATTGTATTATTTTAAATTAATAGATACCTATAAAACAACACAATTAAATTATGTAAATTATCATCATCTATATAATAAAATTGTAGAGGTCGAAAATCTGTACATAGAAAAATAATGCTAAAAACCAGGGGGATGTAAGAAAAGATATAGAAAATTCCCAGATTTTTTTCAAATCTTTTGTTTCCCTGTTTGTACAGGCTAATCTCCAAAACGGCTGCAAATTTTGCATGGTGGTACCTTATATCCGCGCTCAACATCTTGGATACTTTTAATCGCGGAAAATTAAAGAGTTCCCGTAAGATAGTTATAAATTATTACGGAAAAGTCGAAAAACAACGCGACGTAGCCTCGGGCAGACAGCTAGTAGGGATTTTTTTTAAACACGTAAGACAGACAGTTTTTCTGCTGTTAAATTAATCTAGACTTGATGTAGAGTCCTAACTTTGCTAATTTGCTTTTAAAGGGGCTTATTTAAATCTATTGTGTGTCAATTCTGCTAAATATATTTTTAATTAACTATCTATTTTAATGATCTTTTTTAACAGTACAATAATTGAATTATGCTTTTCGGCACTGATTTGTTTCTTCTCAAATTGTATCAAAAATCTTTCTAGAAAACCTACAATTAAACCGAAATTTCGTATCTAATTAATGCTATGAAATAATATTACATTTGCATAATATAGTATGTCAAAAATACTGAAGAAGATCCAATATATTTTAGGCATATAGGAGTGGCAGTCACTACAGTAAACTTCAAGGATATCTGTCTGTAAGCAAAATGAACAGTGTCGCGTGCTTGAGGCTATTGGCACGAAATGGGATGTAAAGTTAGTTTCAGCCATTCCTGCTAATAATAGCTTCCTAAGTTTGCTTTATCAGCTGCGTCGAATATAGGTTGAGCCAAAAAAAATTTCTACCTCTATGGGTTGAACACATCATTGTGTTGACATGTCATTGTGATAAAATGAAATTCATTTTTTACCATTCTTATAATAAGAAACGTATAATTTTTGCAACACCCTGCTAAGACTCAAACGTCGGCTCTCTCACTCACCCCGTTTGGGAAAAAAGTTAATTTCGACGTCAGCTGTTTTATTTTTTGTAGAAGGGGTTTCAATTTACACAAATATTTTGTTACTTCAGCTATGTGAAATTTTATGAACTACTAGCTTTCCGCCGCGGCTCCGCCCCCGTTATCAGTTTTTCCCGTGGGAATGAGGCATTTTCCCGCGGTAAAAGGGAGCCTATGTTCCTCAGGGTGAATGTAGCTTTCTAATAGTGAAAGAATTTTTGAAATCGGTTCAGTAGTTTTTGAGTTTATTCATTACAAACATACACACACACACACACACAAAAATACTAATCTTTCCTCTTTATAATATTAGTATGAGTATGATGTACGTATGTACACTTTAAAATAATGTGTTATGTTTTGTAATTTGACCACAGCTCGCTCCTCCATCTTTCTATTGAATGTGGATCGTAGAGATGATTCAATCATTATAATCAATTTATAATAAATTAAATAAGTACCAATTGCTACTGGCTTGTTACAGTTTAGTTATATATTTTGTTTCGACGATTCAATTTGATTTAAAAAGAGTGTTCGAGATCTTTTATAGTTTAATAGAAGGAAGGAAAGTGTTTATTTGCGACAGCAATTTTCCTGTTCGGTTGTCATGCGGCGGTCACGGATGATGGTGGATGACCACGGATCTACCAAACCACCTGCTTTTAATCATTTTTATGCACCAGCAACACCAATATGCATAACTTTGTTTCTATCTTCACATTGTAGAAGATTATTTTGTTACGATTTACTACACCGAATTTACTATATTTCTTTTAGGGCTATTTTCAGAAATTACTAACAAACACACAGGTAGAACGTCTTACAGTCTTACAGGCAAATAGAATAAATGTAATTTATTAAGAAACGTACATCATATTATTTATCATCTAACAACAAATAAAAAAGTAAAAACAATGTCAATTTCGACCTAAGAAGATACCTACGCATCAATCTTCTTTTTACCTACCTGCCTAGGAATATACTTAGCTATAAAACCTAGTCACCAGTTTTATTAATTCATTTGCAGCCAGTCTACCGCCTAGGTGTACCTAATTACGAAGAGGCGAGCACATTATAATTTCTAACGTGTCACCCTTGATCACGAAGCACGGAGCGATCAGCACGCGTTACCATGGAAAAGTGCTTGTTTGTGGTTTATCGCCACTACTGTCACGAATTGCGCATACTACTCTATTACAGGCGCATCGTTAGCAGGCTAACAGACGTACCCGAGACTTATTTTCACACGAAACATTGACTAGGAATATAGTAAATGGAAATGAAAAGGAAATTAAACGAAATGAAATCTGGAGTTTAACTCTAGTCCCTCTGAATGAAAATTTTCATATATTTTATTATTTACTAAATAACGTTAAAATTAATTCGAGTTTTTCAGGATTTTAAAACGACCATACTTTGATTTTGTAATCTAAATTGTTGTCTAAACAAATAACCGGTCAAGTGCGAGTTGAACTTTCGTAAAGAGGGTTCCGTACATACGAAGTTCTTCGTCATCCATCAGCCGAAACAACTGCACTGGAAATTTGGTGCACGCCGACTTGGTTTTCTTTTTCAGTATTTTTTCAAAAGTTTGGCCCAGTAGATTCCATTTGAATTGTACTATAAGGATACCTTTTTTATTTTTGAGTACGAGACCCTAAAAAAAGTCGTGCTTACTGCTACTTCAATTCAATTAAATAAAATTTTAACAAGCTCAACGAATCACAGAACGGTGAATCGAGAAATTGGTTTTGTAACGAAATAACAAAAAAAAAAACAATCGTATCAGCCACTTCAGTAGCCCCTGGTCACGATGATTGCTTATCTGATGCGGGATACCCTCCACCCTCCTGTCAAGCCATCAACACGACATGACATGGACATGTCAAAATTACACGCGCTATCTTCTCATTACAGATATTACCAATATTACCAACTGTTGCTCTACACTCGATCGTTTATTATTTTATGTTTTCATGCCCTCATTTTTTGCTGTCGATGCAGGCGATGATAAAGCGGGCAACAAAAGATCATCTAACATTCGAATGTACTAAATAAGTCGACAATCTACCATCGAATCGACTAATCTATTAATTAGGTATTGATAAAATTAAATGATATTCGATGTCAGCTCGCATGCCAGTATGGACAAAATTAGTGTTGGACGTTTTGTATTTTGGGCATTAGGCGCGCAAAGGTATTCGATTATTATGAATTGAATTTAAGCCATTTGTAAAAATAATATCATGTACAAAATCGAATTGATAGGAACATAGAGACATAATGCTTAAAGATGTATGTAAGCACCGTACATTATACGTTATCTACTCGTATTACTCGTATTTCTAGATAAATTTTATTTAGCATGGTCTAACTAAAATTCCTATGTACTATACTTCAGTTGTACACCAAAGCTGATATAGTATATATTTTTGCCAAAATCGGACAGAATATTAGTTGTACTAAACTCTCCAAATAATTTAGACTAATGAAAAAAAAGCATAAATCTAAAATTTAACTGACACGGATAATGCAACCGTGAAGATAGATCTAACGGCTTAGCGCAGTCAACACAAATCATTGTTAAAATCTCAAACACAAATTCTTTTTAGTTTGATGATTCTCGTTAGAAGTTCGTATTCAGCACAGCCGATAATTGGAAATTTATAACCGCGGTTAAATCTTAAAAAGCTGTAAAATATTTTAATTGGATTTAAAAATCCTATGGGATATATAGATCGGCTATGTTCAAAACACCTAATTGAAAAACTTTATTCTAGCATTGAAATAAAATATACGAAACCCATTATAAATAACGAATTGAGAAGCTAAGTAATCAATTTCAGCAACAATTTCTATGAACCATAAAATCGAATCAACCCAAAAGGAAATCTATTACACCGACACCATTCAGAGTGTTCTTTAATACAGACCAGTAAACTGCAGGCTGCTTTCTGCCTTTCACTGCAAATCACCGGATGCATATTGCGGGCTGTATTCCCTAGAGATCCGCACTCAATGATAGGTACAACATCGCGCGGTGTGATTGCACTGCGTACGAGATTTGTTACCAATAGATTACAGCGTTAAACATTCTCGTTAAAGTAATATCTGTATTCAAGAAGAACCAACATAAGCAACATAGGAAGAGCCGTTATTTTTTGTAATATATGCAGGAATTTCTAAATAAGTAAACTTATATTTAAAGCCCATTACGTAATAAATTTTAAAAATTGGGAATCCTAGACGTTTTTAACTTACCTAATATATTGAAATATAATATTGACTTTGTTTAAATTGAATTCTTACCTACAGCTTTTAAAATAACAATTTAGAGTCATTACAATTTTATCACCTTAAAACTATCAACAATTTAATAAACTTCTCAGATCAGGGTTGATCGTAACCGTGTAATTTCCTATGTGCGTGGGCTAACCTAATTGTTAATTGTAAGGCACACTGAGTAAAATATCTAAAGCCTAAAGTCCCACAATGTCCCGCGTGGGTTTGCCGTGTGCCGACGATATTGTTGCACTCGCCGACAGCCATTCGAAAAGCAGACGATGCTATCTGATCACATGATTCACCCCATTGTTTAATAGTACTTATGTAGGTAAATAATTAAGAGCTCTAGCTAGGGTTTCGTGAACTACAAGGTCCACAGTTCCGTTATAATGTGTGATTTTTATTCCACTTCTAAAAGTCTTTGAAACGAAAATACCATTTGAGAACATAATATTGTAATCATGTGAATTTATTAACGATTCATGTGATAAGTTGTCGATGAAGTCTACCACCAGTGGAGTAAAATTCGTTGCTTAGATAGAAGGTTTACCAGAAAAATTCTTATAATTAAATGACACAGTCATGATAAAGGTAAGTGACTGTCCAGAGTCAATGATCAATACATAACTATGCCTCTATTACTTAGCTGTTATATGTATGTATTGTAGCCCCATGAGTTCAAAAACCCATTGTTTAATAAAGCTTTATTTGGAACTAGCGACCCGCCCAGGCTCCGCACGGGAAAATGTTTATTGTGGGTTATCCTTCAGTATATTATGCATGTATTATACATATAAACCTTCCTCTTGAATCACTCTATCTATTAAAAAAAACCGCATGAAAATCCGTTGCGTAGTCTTAAAGATTTAAGCATACATAGGGACATAGGGACAGAGAAAGCGACTTTATTTTATACTATGTAGTGATATAATTGTCCAGGGTAAATGTACGCACAATGGGTGTGCTAGTTTTCATAAAGAGCTGGTGAATTACTTCGTGTCACCATCAATCACTCTGTGGTGGAAACTTACGTCTTTTGTATTGTAATGGAATTTCGTGAAAACTAGCTAGCCTGATGTACTCTTAGTTTTACAAAAATGTTCCAGTTTTCATTCCTATATTTCTATTTTCCTTAAGAAACTAGCTATCTTGGGCCCACAGCCATTCAGTTGACGCTGATAAATTAGCATGTAATAATGACTTAATTAAATCCATAACCACGCTCGATACAGAAAAAATATATTTTAATAATCATACCAACACAGCTGCGTCTACAGAAGATGTCATCTAAGAGGGGAAACAGTATCGTTATTTGCATGTTATTTACCTGTAACCTCAAAAATTTTACTTGTTATGAAAATATGTACAAGTATGTTTTAATTTTGAACATAAATTTAATCCATTGAGCCAATTTATTCCCTTTAATAATTTCTATTCTAATCCTGTCTACAAGCCAGACAAGACACGATAGATTTCATTTTTTTTTTTCAAAAATATGCTTTGGTTCAAGTTATTATTTGTATTCTATTTTTATGAATTAAAATATTCGAAATTTAAAATGGAAATAAAAGAATACTAAATTCATCGCTCCATTAATTAATATGGAATATGTGCAGAGAAGGTACGAGTACATACCTATTTATTGTGTATCTTATTTTGTTTTGTTAGTCGTCGGGGCACGTTTCTCCAAAGTCTGATTCATCAAGCAAAAACACTTAGCCATGAATAAGGGTGGGGCCACACGAGCGTAATTTTGTGAGTCGTGAGCCGCCGAAATTCAGTCGCGCAAATTCTGCCGGCAGAAATTCAGTCGGGACCGCCACACGAGCTCAATTTTTTCGGTCGGTTGTAGGGGGTGATTGTATAGTAAACAATATCGATAACGATCCGCGGGAAATATTACACTATTATGCTTTACAATTTATTTAGCCACGATGTTGCCTCGGCGTAAAATAGGCTGCCGCATGCAACAAATGCCGCAAGTAACATAAAAATAAAATTTGTAGCATATCATCATATCATCAGATTTAACTTGCGAAAAGTGTTGCCCCGGCGTGTTGCCCTGGCTTTTGCTAATATATTTGTTTATTAATTATGTGGCATGCGACAACTGTTGCATGTTGTTGCCCCGGCGTAAATTGGGCTAAAAATCTTATTTAGGAATTTTTGGAAAAGAACGTGTTGTGCTCCCAAAATCGATATCTGGGGTCCCCAGTGGACTCCAATGACGAATCTGACATCAGAATTGCAAAAAATGACCGCCATTTTGAACTTTTTTGTTTCTGGTCCGATTGCTTCCAAAATCGATATCTGGGGTCCCCAGTGGACTCCGATGACGAATCTGACATCAAAATTGGAAAAAATGGCCGCCATTTTGAACTTTTTTGTTACTGGTCCGATTGCTTCCAAAATCGATATCTGGGGTCCCCAGTGGACTCCGATGACGAATCTGACATCAAAATTGGAAAAAATGGCCGCCATTTTGAACTTTTTTGTTTCTGGTCCGATTGCTTCCAAAATCGATATCTGGGGTCCCCAGTGGACTCCAATGACGAAACTGACATCTGAATTGCAAAAAATGGCCGCCATTTTGAACTTTTTTGTTTCTGGTCCGATTGCTTCCAAAATCGATATCTGGGGTCCCCAGTGGACTCCGATGACGAATCTGACATCAAAGTTGGAAAAAATGGCCGCCATTTTGAACTTTTTTGTTTCTAGTCCGATTGCTTCCAAAATCGATATCTGGGGTCCCCAGTGGACTCCGATGACGAATCTGACATGAGAATTGCAAAAAATGGCCGCCATTTTGAACTTTTTTGTTTCTGGTCCGATTGCTTCCAAAATCGATATCTGGGGTCCCCAGTGAACTCCGATGACGAATCTGACATGAGAATTGCAAAAAATGGCCGCCATTTTGAACTTTTCTGTTTCTGGTCCGATTGCTTCCAAAATCGATATCTGGGGTCCCCAGTGGACTCCGATGACGAA
>OX419589.1:5450238-5503813 GCA_948473455.1 Teleiodes luculella | reverse complement strand
AAAGAACGAAAAAACGCTAATGGATGTGTTAAATTCAATATGTTGATATTGAGTTTAATACGCTTAAAATGTTGCTATTGGGATCGAGGCAGATTAAAATATTGTTTACACTAAGTCTTATTTATTTATTAAATAAGTGTAAGAACTCAATGAAATGTTGTATTCCTGATTACTTTTTGATAAGGTTATTTTACGTTTTTGTCAAATTAAAAATGCAAACTTTAGGTATAAAACTCAATGACGAATTTTTTGCTATCAGGGATTGTAAATACCGGATATATTCGTATATTTATTAGACATATGCAATTAAAACAAGACTATATTTTAATGTCAAAATATAATAATGACATGTTGATGCAATGTTATATTAACATACATAGATATTGATGTAATCTTAATGTTGTTTATACATACGCTACGTCCTCGTTAGTTGGGAAGATCTCAATAATATTCTAGGTAATATTTAAGCGTATTATGTCTTATTCTGAATGTAGGTAGTACTTAATATATCATAATAATTCTACTAAGAAATTAGTCTCAAAAATGTATTTAAATGGAAAAATACTTTTGAAATTGTTACATTGTATTGTAATTTACAGATTTTGTAATTCATTTTGTACAAATAAAGGGTTCATTGACTAATATGCCTATAGTATTTTTTTCGTTACCTAATTCAGAATGTAGGTTAAAAGAAAGAACACTATTAAGTGTAAATGTTTTATTGTGCATTATAAATCTATAAAATGAGACATACAAAATTAGCTTTCTTATGAAGCATAAACATTAAATTAAAATATAATTTTATAAGTTAGCTTATTACGATATAAAAGGATGGTCTAAAATTTCACATTAAGAATATTAAAATTAGGTTTTATTATCACTTTTTATTATAAATTAATAAATGCATTAAAATTCGCAACTCAACACCAAATTACAGAGATCCAAACTTTACATTTCAATGTTAAAAATGAATTTTAAAAAGTTTGTACTGTTAGCAACCTCGCTTTTGATCATTCTCGCTTATGCCTAGCTTAACGTATTGCTTTAAAATTATCGGGCCGAACTTTGCGTGACGTTACGTCTAATTTAGGAATGAATGTTGTCACAAAGTCACAATAGTGATTAAAACGTAACCGCCCTCTGTTAGTTTGCTTGATTCATGCCAAAAGTTTTACTCTATGAAAGTTTGATTAAACATGGCGTCCGCTTAGTACTCATTTTCCTCATCCAGTTCGCCCTCAGTGGAATCCACGCCGACCTCTTCGTAATCCTTCTCGAGCGCCGCCAGGTCCTCGCGCGCCTCCGAGAACTCTCCCTCCTCCATACCCTCACCCACGTACCAGTGGACGAAAGCGCGTTTTGCGTACATCAAGTCGAACTTGTGGTCCAAGCGAGCCCAAGCCTCCGCAATGGCGGTCGTGTTAGACAACATGCATACCGCGCGCTGCACTTTAGCCAAGTCACCACCAGGTACCACGGTTGGAGGCTGGTAGTTGATACCCACTTTGAACCCAGTCGGGCACCAGTCGACGAACTGAATCGAGCGTTTAGTCTTGATAGTCGCAATAGCAGCATTGACGTCTTTCGGTACGACGTCGCCTCGGTACAGCATGCAGCACGCCATGTACTTCCCGTGGCGAGGGTCGCACTTCACCATCTGGTTGGCGGGCTCGAAGCACGCATTGGTGATATCGGCGACCGTCAGCTGTTCATGGTAGGCTTTCTCAGCTGAGATGACGGGGGCGTAAGTGGCGAGCGGGAAGTGGATGCGCGGGTAAGGCACCAAGTTGGTCTGGAACTCAGTCAGGTCCACGTTGAGGGCGCCGTCGAAACGGAGCGATGCGGTGATCGAAGACACGATCTGAAACACAACAAGACGTAAAGAAAAACTGAAGGATTTTATAATATGAGTAATCATTCTGCAAGGTTCATTTCTGCTTCATGAATAAAGTAAATTATATTATCAATTTATCATTATCATCATTATGAAAAAAGAAGAAAGATTTGTATTTTTGTGTGAGTGTGTGTGTGTGTATGTTTGTAACGAATAAACTCAAAAACTACTGAACCAATTCCAAAAATTATTTCACCATTAAAAAGCTACATTCACCCTGAGTAACATAGGCTACCTTTTACCGCGGGAAAATGCCTAATTTCAACGGGAAAATCTGTTAACGCGGGCGGAGCGCGGCGGAAAGCTAGTTAAAAGTAAAACTGGTTTTAGTTACCTGTCCAATAAGTCTGTTGAGGTTGGTGTAAGTAGGCCTCTCGATGTCCAAGTTGCGACGGCAGATGTCGTAGATAGCTTCATTGTCCACCATGAACGCGCAGTCAGAGTGTTCCAAAGTTGTGTGGGTGGTCAAGATAGAGTTGTAAGGCTCTACTACTGCTGTTGAAACCTGCAAAACCGGAAAACGAATTACAATTTGGACAAAGATATTGTCTGTCTGTCTGTGGCATCGTAGCTCCTAAACGGATGCGCCGTTTTTGAGCTAGTTTTTTTGTTTGCAAGGTGTCACATTCGAGTGTTCCAAGAAAATATCTTCAGCCATTTGAAGATTATCAGCTCTTTTCTAGTTGTTGAATGGATCAACTAAGTGTTGGGGGTTCTTTAAATTTTTAATTTAATGTTAACTTGGTCCTACAGTAGCAGGATAATCAAAGATAATCAAAGAAAGAAGAAGAGGACAGGAGCATTTACCAAAGACTAAATTTTGCGACAGGCGTACCTAGTTAATTTTAAATATACCTACCGTAGTTAGTACGTTATCTCACGAGTGCAGGCGAGCTATACTTGTGTGTCTCGTGTGTGCAGTTTAGTAGAACGCACACAACAGCGCGTGTCTATACGCGCCACACTACATGCAAGTATGGCTCGCCTGACTTCGTAAGATATAACATCTGTAGCATCAACTTTATATCACTATCACTACATAGTATAAAATAAAGTCGCTTTCTCTGTCCCTATGTCCCTATGTCCCTCCCTTTGTACGCTTAAATCTTTAAAACTACGCAACGGATTTTGATGCGGTTTTTTTTAATAGATAGAGTGATTCAAGAGGAAGGTTTATATGTATAATACATGCATAATATACTGAAGGATAACCCACAATAACCATTTTCCCGTGCGGAGCCGGGGCGGGTCGCTAGTTATAAATAATCATGTGAGTTTGTAGATTGGAGCTTGATGGACCTCATCATTGCGACTCTTTCTTCTTTGGCCTCGCCTTGTCCCGCGCTTGTTACGCGGGGTCGGCTTTCCCAATCATGCGGCGCCATTTGCTTCGATTTTCCGCATCTTCTTCCTTAAGGCCCATGTCCTCGATGCGATTATTGAGGTAATTGCTATATGACAAAATATTGCTTGTATGGAGACTCCGTGACGATAAAACTCAAGAACTCACCTGAGGGGCAGGGTAGATGGAGAACTCGAGCTTGGACTTCTTGCCGTAGTCGACGGAGAGTCGCTCCATCAGCAGAGAAGTGAACCCGGAGCCGGTGCCGCCGCCGAACGAGTGGAACACCAGGAAACCCTGGTGAGTTGAAGAACCCATTAGTTTGCTACACACGCTACGAATTCCTTTGCTTTAATACATTGGGCTAGCTAACCATTTTATGTTGAAAAATTACTATCAAACCAAATTAAATATAAAAATGTTTAATTTCAACCGTAATTTGATACTATGCAACAACTCATTAACACAATAACTGATCAAATTTTATTTTTTCAAGAACTTAGGACGTCTTTTATTTTGGCTATTCGATCCTTTCTTATAATAAAATAGATTTCTCGGAATTGACAGTGGATGGGTTGTTGTTAATGTTCGTGATAGTTCAAGAGCAAGAGGGCAATCCAATGTAAGGACAAGGGAAAAGGTAGAAAATTGGCGGAAAGCTGGGGTCCGAATGTAAATGGACAAGGGAAAAGTAGAAAATTCGTGAAAAGTAGCGCAAGTGCTTCTTTTTATGAGATTTACACGTGTTAGTTGAGATCTCATTTGAAAACAAAACTGTAGACATGTTACGAGCGGTTGGTACCTGGAGGCCCGTGCATTGGTCGGCTAGTTTCCGCAGCCTGTCGAGCACGACGTCGACGATCTCTTTGCCGATGGTGTAGTGTCCGCGGGCGTAGTTGTTGGCAGCGTCTTCCTTGCCCGTGATGAGCTGCTCTGGGTGAAACAACTGCCTGTATGTGCCAGTGCGGACTTCATCTGTGGACAAAAATAAACTCGTCAGCATTGTTATGCTTTGTGTGGTTGATAGATATAATTATTCGTTCCGTACACCTCCCTCTTCATCGTTACAGATAAATTTCGTCGGTTTATATACTTCTGTGTCCCGGCGAAACAGTGTCAAATAAAAAACATTTCTATGACTTGCCCAGTTGTTTAAGTGAAGACTGTTTTTCATATATTTTGCTTTAGTGTTCATAAATGTAATGTACCTAATTTTTATTACTTAATTTCATAATTAAACAGTTTTTGAATGAATAAATTTAAAAAAGGACGCAGGCAGCGACTCAGATTGAATTTATAGGATTAAAGTTTAATTTAAAATTACGTTCAAAATTTGTCATACTTTTTAAAAGTTACTGAACTGTTTTCGTGTGGCAGGCAGCCAAATCGTTTATTGCAATGCAATGTAGTCGCTAGTTAAACTGAATCATACTTTTAAATTATTTAATCACATTCGAATTCAAGGAAATAGTAGTGTTTATTGCATTTAATATCCTGCCTGCTGCTGAAGAAAATTTGTAGAAACTTAATATTTCCAAGATTAACTACTTCAAACGGAAATTATTACGCTTTATACGACAGCTGTACCATCCGTCTTAAGTCTAATTGATCTTAATAAGAGTACTTTACTTACGACGTAATTGTACTTGTAAAAGATTTATTATGGTGGCTGGGTAAAAGCTCAACTGAAACGCGATAAAAAGTCAAGAGATTCAAGTTACATTGCTGTTTTTTTTTAGGAAATAAATAGGTTTGGTAAGTTATAGAAGTTTGGGTTACCGCGATCGAAAAATGAAACTCAACAAGGTTTGAAAAAACAAAAATAAACAAATATCTAGTGCTCGACCCTCGCTATTTTTTATTTTAAATATTTTTTGTTTTATTTAGGTATTTTAATCAGACTTGGATTAAAATGTACATTTGATAAAAAGTGCAATTTATTTATAGGAGATATACTAGAAATATAAATAAGTTTTGTGTGTTTTATTCGTGTAGGTAAACGAGTAATATACGTAAAATGATAGACAGAATACATCAGCTTGGTTGTTCCATGACTGTTCTAGGCTACGATAGTCTTTGTTAGGTCGACTTTTACCTTTTATTATTGGATTACAAAAAGCGAGCGGCTGACCGCACCGAACTGTAGTTTCTCCAGCCTGCTTTGATAAAAGCCTTTTACTGCTCTTTTATCCTCGTAAAGTTATAACTAAAGGCTATTTGAGATCGTGTTAGAAGGTTTTTCATCACGAAAGCACGAAGCGATGAGTAATGATAATGACATGGTGGTAATCGTAGGCGAACGCTGCGCTTTAATTTTTAAGTATGTAGTGTTCATAAGTAAGGAAGTAAGTAACTAACTCTTTATAACATAAACATAACAAACACACATAATAATAATACAGTTTGTTTATGAGCATTGAATAATGTTACATTAACATGACACCTAGCTTCAGTATGTTTTCTTCGGAAAAACAACAGTATCATTATAAACTTAGGAAATCTTACTAATGTTTGTTTGAGGGTTTCGCACTTAGTACACATTATCGCGTAAAAGACCCGTGACAATTCGTAATAACCTTACTATATGCTGTGTATTGTGGCGATCAATTTGTCAATAGCTTAACGATCATGTCTGTTCACCTACTTAGCAACACAAATGTATGCAAAAACGCATCTGTTATAATAAATTGATTCACGCCGCTCGCCGACACTTTTTACGCTTTCCGCCTAGCTGGCAAAAAATTGGATCCATTGTAGAACAACTTCACTTAGAATATTGTATGATAAACAGTGGTAGTTTATGATGGCGGAGCACTAGCTCTTGAGCGAATCGGTGGGGCGTGACTGCTTGACCGGCCAACTGGCGATGCGAAACGTCTCATTCGGTTTCCTTTGCTTATTCCACAAGAAGCAAATATCCACTTACAAAATGCATCGAAGTCTTAGATACTTATTAAAAACGATTATACGTATATAATACCTTTTTTTTTTCTTTTTATTTGTATTGCTATTTATTGTTTTTTACTGACGTTGATGAGAAGGGGATAAAATATATTAAAACAGGCGAAATGTGCAATACATTTTTGGAATTTCATGAATGAGCTTTAATAAAAAACATGATTTTGAAATAAGATAACCGATATATCAATGGTCATAAAATTTAAAAGATATCTGACGGTTAGAGGGTAAGAAGAATATAAACAATACGATAAAGCTCTAAGATAAAATGGGATGAAATGAGTAATTGCAAAACACAATAAGCTAAAAAATAATAAAACTATCCTAACTCATGTAGTCAGCTTTAGCGAGAGTTCCTTACTCGTTTGATATATTGCTTTTAAGGCGTCTACAATTACTTCCATTCTAAGTATAATAAATGGTCTGAGAGCAGTTACTTTCATTACGTAAGCTCGTGGATAGTGCTGAAGTTATTATAAATTTGATATTGGTTGTTTAAATCAAAAGCTATAAATTGGTTGGTTGAAGTTATTTTTCAATGCTTCTGCATTGAATGAAATAACTTTAAAGGTACCATATACTCGTAACTTTTTTTACTTTCCCTTCTTAGAAATGTCTTCTAAATTTACAGGTCGTTCAACTTTCAAACCTGAATTCTATAACTATCACCAGTCCATTGTATTGTCTATCAAACATTTTCGGCTAAGTGTAGCTAGATTATCGGCCGGCCAAGCAGACTGGGTAATGACATGTTGGCCAGCAATGGTAATAACGGACGCTGAGTTCAACACCCTTACTCAGCCTTCATGGATAAATCTGTAGTCAGCTAAAACGGGACCAGCTTCAAGCAAACTTGTAATTGAACTTATTTTAAGAACGCTGCTTTCGAACTCAGACCTGAATTTGAAGCGCTGCAATAAGTAGGCAGATTGGCGGATAACAAAACACTTTAGATTGCGGTAGAACGGTTTACAGGGTCGGCTATGTCGTAAAGCAGATTGGAGATAGGTTCTTGGCAGGTAATAGTGTAATAAATCAATGTCATCGCTTTTTGTTCAAGGTCTGCATTAATTTTCTAGCGCTGCGCAGCTGTTTAAGTTCCGTATAAACTTTTTTTATTTTTGTGATCTAAAATGTTCTATTCTATCTCAAAGGGTTCCTGTCTGGCGAGTTCAATAATTTGGCTGTCTTCTGTGCAGAAGAAGTCGCTTAAAAAAACTTCGCAGGCGTTGCATCTTTTTAGTATTTTTCTATTTAATCTAGACGACATAGCATAGCGTAATGAACTGGTTTCACTTACCAACTACTGTAGGCTCCAAATCAACGAAAACAGCTCTGGGGACGTGCTTGCCAGCACCGGTTTCGCTGAAGAATGTGTTGAAGGAGTCGTCTCCTCCTCCCAGGGTCTTGTCCGAGGGCATCTGGCCATCGGGCTGGATGCCGTGCTCCAGGCAGTATAGCTCCCAGCAAGCATTGCCGATCTGCACGCCGGCTTGGCCGATGTGGACTGAGATGCATTCCCTCTAATACAAGAAATAATAATGATAAAATCTTTTGGTTGTTTCTTTATTTGCAAAAAAAAAAAAAAAAGATAAAAGATTTTAATAGGCATAGGCGTTTGCATTGAATAGGCTCCGAAACTACTGAATTGAATTTAATGAAACTTGGTACAAAAATAAATTGGACTTTGGGAAAGGACATAGGCTACCTTTTACCGCGGGAAAATTCTTCATTCGCACGGGAAAAACTGATAACGCGGGTGGAGTTGTCGGGCAAAAAGCTAGTACGTTATAAGGATGATGAGGTCTGGGATAATTATTATTATCATTCTAGTACCTTATTTTTTTTGAGTATCTTGTGCTGAGTCAATTTGCTTAGGTATCTAGGCGATGGGGGTGGATTAAATTACAAACTGACCATATTTATGAGGCTAGGCTAGATAAAGCGTAGCGTCGTTGAATGATAATCGGTGCTCGGTGTTGATGGAGGTTATCCTCCTTGTATCAAAATTACGAGTCGTTTATTTGGCAGTCACGGCTACTAATATTTTCCTTTACACAGTGTTTCTTTGTTGTATCGTTTTGACAGATAATTTATTATCGTACTGTCCAATTTATAAAATGTTGCTTCTGTAATACATTTGTGACGTTCCACATGCAAAGGTAATAATGGCGGGTTTTAGTACAACAATAATCTTTTTGGATTTGAATAGCTTATTTATTAGTTGCTGATTACAGGGATATGCGTAACTCAATACCTACCATAAGGTACCTTTGCACGTGGAACGTCATATTTTTTTAGATTACCTATCTGACATAAAATGTTGTAGCTGAACTTACATAGCTTATGTCATTTTATACTGCAAAAGCTCTTATATGGAACACGTGTATTGTTTATCATGTGCTGTAATACCCTTATTGTACTGGTTAGAAATACTTTAAAATATTGTCTTGTGTTTTTCAGATTCAGATTTAAACGTATAAGAAAAGTTATAATAATATTTGTATTGAATTGTAGGCATGTTTAAAATTCTAAACAACTACTCGTCCGCTACCACCCGCTACCGCTTATGCTCTAAATTCTTTTTTTCAGTAAACCTTCGTGCGTGAAAGTAACTTTTTTCAGTAACGAAATTAGGGCAAAGGGCGATATCACTGAGGGCAGCGGCCCTATTGTAATTAGGGATCCGTATCTTTACAGCCAGAACCGTACCATCGTGCATACCGATCTAAATAACGCACGTTTAATCTAGTTTAATATACGTAATATTTTTCACGCCAGAAATTGCTTTAATGACTTGTTCATATTTGTACTTTGGAAGACTTATCTATCATGAAAATAAACAGAAGCCAGACAGACACAATATTTTTTGCTATACATTTCAACCTATGTTCCTTAGGGAAAATTGTTTAGTTTCATGGGTAGGTTCACCCTTAAAATATTTTGCGCTAATAAAGTTACACCCTATATAAAGGATACACAACGAATATAGAACATATAGGTAGGTACTGAAATATAAAATAGCATATAATGTATTAAGTATGTATTTATTAAGAGTGTTTATTGATTTATAATATTCCCAGTTATAGATTGTTTTCATCAGTTTTATTATTGAAACATGTTTCAACTTATTATAAAGTTTAAATATGCTAACAGTGATACCTACATGCCTACCTAGTGAGCTCCCTTGGTATACCCCGGTTGTAAAGGGAGTATGGATAATCCAGAATATATGGCGAAGGGGCGGGTATAGAATACCACGAACAGCAGGGTTTATGAAGGTTTATATCACATAAAATCTGTACTGACTATGGATAAGTTACGTATGTATTCTGAACTAGGTACAGGCTACGATGAAACACGCGCATTGTTGAAATGGAATATATTTGTTTTTTTTATTTGTTTCACTAGATGCATGCAAGAATAGATACCTATCTGTATTACCTACTTACATAAAATCACGTAATACTAAACAGTAACATACCTAAGATGAATCATTAGGTAAAAAATTACGTAGGTTTATGCACTTAATATACAAAGACTTGATTTGTAGTAGACGTATAAGAATATCTAAATCTTAGAGTATAAATAAAAAAAATCTGGGAGGGATAGAGCACGCCTAATCGAGTATGAACCGTAAGCACGGATATGAATAGTCCGAATATCTTCAGCGCGTTCGTTTAGTATCAAATGTTTATCGGAGCTGATTGTTTTTCCCGGTGAAAATAAGTAATTTAATAGGAGAACATTTTGAAATGTGCAGTGATTAGTTGCAAACATGACTCGAGGAACATCTCCAAAAAGAAAAATGTTATTGATTTTACCGCCCATACAAAATCTGCTTACACTTGACATAGGCAGCGGAGCGATGCGCGTGCTCTATGTGTCTATGCGTGTCTATATTTATTCTCTAAGATCTAAATCTTATGATATGCAACTTGTGCACATGAAGTAAACTGAATTTAGCGCAAGTGTCACTTAAATATGCACCCCCGTTCGTGCGGTGCATTCCTGAACAAAACGCGATCTCATAAAAAGTACGATGTCCTGTACATTATCTCGAATTTCACGGAACAATATGGAAATCGATTCTTATTTATTCTAGCTGTTCCAAGGATTGCTGTTTATCTGCGTTCTATTTTGTTTTTTCAAGTGGGAATTATATTTCCGTAACCGTATGTTACATAATCAAATAGCATATAATGCTTATGTATTGTTTTTCTATCCTTTTATACAATTTGAATTAAAGAGTGTGATGATACATTACAGACTTTCGCAATTATAATAATGAAATAAAATAGTACCTATATGCTTGAACACAGGATAGAAGTTGGTGATATCTTTAGATACTTGTAAGTATTTGTCCGCAGTGAATATAATATAAACAAGAACAACATAGATACTTTTGTACGCTACATACGAAAGGGTTATTGTTTGGCAATCTGATAGGTTTCTAATAGGCTTGCCGTGATATCGCGTGTATCTGCGGATAAAAATTACGGTACCACGTGGTGCCGGTACCAATGATACCTGATACCATCCTGAAATGGCTCAGGATCCATTAATCACACAGGGCTCTATATACCTGAAAAAGCCTTTACAGAAGAATAATTTTATAGAATTTAACTCGTGGATTATAAACTCTGAAAGGCGCGTGAAGTTGTTGGTTGATAAAAATACAAAAATGATTTTATCGATGACTTTTCAGAGGTACATTTGTGTTTCAATTGGAAAGTCATGTTTGTTTTTAGTAAATAAATTGATAGGTTTTATTGAATCTATAATATATGATAGTTTTTCTTAGTTATATGGTACTGGCAAGATCTTTTGTTTAGAGGCTAAACTTGACGTCTTATACCAGCCACAGAGACATAACAAAACAAAGCCATTGTTAAGTGAATCATCAAATCCGAATAAACAGCAATTTATATGGCACAGTTTTTACTCGATTTGGCCAATTTTACGGCACCAATTATCGAACAAATTGCCCTATTTACAACCGCAAAGCCACAATAATTCAATCCCAATATGGAATTACTCGAACCAGTAGGAGGCCTGAACAGTAGGTGTTTTAATTGACCCTTGTAACTGTACGCTTCTAAGTCCACCCACAACATGGGTTTAAATTTAACTGGCAGCACAATTGAACTGTCGCTTCGTTTCCAATTACATGGGAATTAACCTCGTAAGACAAATTGTAGATTAACGAAGACAATCGGTTAGCTGGCTGTTACGCATCGGGTGCCGGGGACAATGATGGGCTAGACTAAACTTGATGCAAACTCCGTGACGACCACTCAAGCGCAGAGGATGTGATTTTTGATAACAGATGAGCTCCCGGACGTGGTTTTGAATAATGTTAAAACTCATCATAAACAAATCGAAATCGTCAGCTATTTGAATTGCAAGGAACTACCCTCGTTTGCTCTACGTCAATCGGTCCCTGAATTTTCCGACATTATTATATACCAATCAAGTTTTTTGGTTTCCAATTTTAGAGTGTTTTTTGGGTACATTGCAATACATGCTTAGTCACCTTAACCACAACACCTGTAATTTATCATGTTTGGTGTTGTGTCATCGACTTGCTTCCAGTAGTTCCATGTAATGGCTCATAATTAGCCCATCATGTTCTGCCACCCCAATTATAACCGTATCATCATTATAACAGAGCTGATTATCATTATTTTGAATTACTAAACAAGCTTTAAACTTGTAGATGGGCTTAAGGATAGGTTTTTGTTGACGAAATAAATTATAGAGTTCTTGACTCCGGTATAATTTTAATTTTTGTACACGTTAAACGGTTAACGTTTAACGTAACCTCTAATTAGAAGAGAGGTTGAAAACGTCATGGCAACAAATCTGGAGCTGGTAGTTTTATATTTCATTTATTACTTTTTTTTTGGATAACTTGTCTTTAAAATAAAAAAAAAAACCATGTTCGATATCTACAGGTCGACTCGACATGACATGGTCGATTTGACATGTCGTCGGTACAAAACTTCCGAAGTAAATCTAATTTTCCTTCTTTACTAGATGCATTTTTCGGTGGTGTCGTTTACATCATGTATAAGAACACGTGATAAAGTAAACAAGACATACTACAGCTATTGACAACCATTTGATTTTAAACAATGTAGGAATCAGCTAAAATTGTCTGAACTGGAGGTATGTTTAATTAGAGCTTACTCTAGTTTTTTTGTATGGAACGACAAGTTTATATATTTTAACTCTACTTCAACTGCTGTTACCCTAAATTGACTTCCTGTTTCCGGCTTCCGAGTTCGAGACCTAGGGTGACCTATTGCTTCAGCCGGGTTATTAGTAGGAAATGATACGATGGAAGTATTAATTACTCCCTTCTAAATAGGATTTATTTACAAGCATAGCATTGTTTAAAAATTAATAGGGTTCAACAAACTGATTTACGGCTATAGAATTATTCTCATGTTAATAATTATAAATTACACCCTATAATGTTATTATTAGCAATTTTTTTAATAAATTAAAGGTACATAGACTATGAAACTGAACACCTTTTCTGAAGGTACACGTGCGTAAGGTATACGCATACAATATTTTTCTAGCTTCACCTGTATATTTGTTTATTCACAGTTTAATAAAGTTTGCCTTTACCATTTTTTCCATACTTCTAAAACTTATATTGCTCATTTTATCTAACAAAATTAGTGAGACTAATTGCTAGACGCATGCCAAAGCCAATAATAAATTCATGAACCAGACAACAATCACTTAAATTATATGTAATAGAGCCTCGCGCGTGAGGTCAATGTACCGCTTCTAATTTCCTCTTTCAGCTGGCAACCACACAAAAAAAGATAAATAAAAAAGACAAAAAGGCAAAGGCGCAGCGCATGCAGCCTCACGCCTAGTGCCGAGTCACGGCCAAGGTCTGTGCTAGAGATTTAGTTTGATTTGTAGCACAGCGGGCGATTGCGCTACCGAATTTCACAGTCTAAATGTTCATTGTTAAATGTAACGAAGAACCAGCATTCGGAAAAATAGGAAAGGGAAACGCTGCTACATGCACCAAACATTTTCAGTAAACCCCATTTCCTTTAAGCATTAATAATGACTTTGAACATCAAACTTATATTAAATTACATAATATATTAAAAAATCTATTAGTTACATTACATTACCATAAAACACGAAGCACCGCACCCTATTATAAACATGAACTAGCGTAATAAAATAACACACCGCTCTAGGCATAATTTCTTTCTACCTAACAACATAAGCACTAGTTATTACGTATGTCGCCGCGCGCCGTATCCAGGGTCCGGGTCCCTCCCTGTGACGTCATCGCGTCACTGGCGGCACTCCCTCCCTATAATACCCCTCCCTTCCAATGAGTCAACAACGTCTGCTAGTTTGGGTAAGGATCGGGTTTCAGGATGGCTTATTTTCACAATGCTCAACTCAGGAACTCAATATCAAAAAAGCTTAATAGAACAATGCCCGAAAATATGATTACTCTTATTTTTCGGTAATAATGAGTTAGCGTACCATGAATGGCATATTTTTATTTCGGTTTGAAAGACTTCTATTATAAAAGACTTAAGTATTTCAGCAAGGAAGATTCTAATAAAATATTATTTGGTTGTATTTTCATTAATTTACGATTTTACGATATTCTCACTTTGAAGTTTGATCACCCCTTCGCATTTATCTGTGGATTTAATCCTGAAATACAATTGAAGTGTTATCCGTGTACGTTTTAGTATGATTAAAAAGTTCGTCACTAACTATTTTTCGACGGACGTTACTCTCGAAACTAACCCCGAACTCTCATACACATATTATGCCTACTATCATGTGTATAATTATCCTGTATTATTCATGGCTAAGTTTTTGCTTGATGAATCAGACTTTGGAGAAACGTGCCCCGACGACTAACAAAACAAAATAAGATACACAATGAATATGTACTCGTACCTTCTCTGCACATGTTTCATATTAATTAGAGGAGCGATGAATTTAGTATTCTTTTATTTCCATTTTATATTTCGAATATTTTAATTCATAAAAATGGAATAGAAATCATAACTTGAACCAAAGCATATTTCTGAAAAAAAAATTGAAAACTATCGTATCTTTAGTCTGGCTTGTAACAGGATTACAATAGAAACTAATAAACTAATAAATTGGCTCAATGGATAAAATTTATGTTCAAAATTAAAACATACTAGTACACATTTTCATAACAAGTATTTGAGGTTGCTGGTAAATAACATGCAAATAACGATACTGTTTCCCCTCTTAGATGACATCTTCTGTAGACGCAGCTGTGTTGGTATGATTATTAAAATATATTTTTTCTGTATCGAGCGTGGTTATGGATTTAATTAAGTCATTATTACATGCTAATTTATCAGCGTCAACTGAATGGCTGTGGGCCCAAGATAGCTAGTTTCTTAAGGAAAATAGAAAAATAGGAATGAAAACTAGAACATTTTCGTAAAACTAAGAGTACATCGGGCTAGCTAGTTTTCACGAAATTCCATTACAATACAAAAGACGTAAGTTTCCACCGCAGAGTGATTGATGGTGACACGAAGTAATTCACCAGCTCTTTATGAAAACTAGCACACCCATTGTGCGTACATTTACCCTGGACAATTATATATTCCAAATAAAGCGTTATTAAACAAAGGGTTTTTGAACTCATGGGGCTACAATACATACATATAACAGCAAAGTAATGAAGGGATAGTTATGTATTGATCATTGACTCTGGACAGTCACTTACCTTTATCATGACTGTGTCATTAAATTATAAGAATTTTTCTGGTAATCCTTCTATCTAAGCAACGAATTTTACTCCACTGGTGGTAGACCTCATCGACAACTTATCACATGAATCGTTAATAAATTCACATGATTACAATATTATGTTCTCAAATGGTATTTTCGTTTCAAAGTCTTTTAGAAGTGGAATAAAAATCACACATTACAACGGAACTGTGGAACTTGGAGTTCACAAAACCCTAGAGCTCTTAATTATTTACCTACATAAGTACTATTAAACAATGGGGTGAATCATGTGATCAGATAGCATCGTCTGCTTTTCGAATGGCTGTCGGCGAGTGCAACAATATCGTCGGCACACGGCAAACCCACGCGGGACATTGTGGGACTTTAGGCTTTAGATATTTTACTCAGTGTGCCTTACAATTAACAATTAGGTTAGCCCACGCACATTGGAAATTACACGGTTACGATCAACCCTGATCTGAGAAGTTTATTAAATTGTTGATAGTTTTAAGGTGATAAAATTGTAATGACTCTAAATTGATATTTTAAAAGCTGTAGGTAAGAATTCAATTTAAACAAAGTCAATATTATATTTCAATATATTAGGTAAGTTAAAAACGTCTAGGATTCCCAATTTTTAAAATTTATTATGTAATGGGCTTTCAATATAAGTTTACTTATTTAGAAATTCCTGCATATATTACAAAAAATAATGGCTCTTCCTATGTTGGTTCTTCTTTAATACTGATATTACTTTAACGAGAATGTTTGACGCTGTAATCTATTGGTAACAAATCTCGTACGCAGTGCAATCACACCGCGCGATGTTGTACCTATCATTGAGTGCGGATCTTTAGGGAATACAGCCGGCAATTTTACCCGCAATATGCATCCGGTGATTTGCAGTGAAAGGCAGAAAGCAGCCTGCAGTTTACTGGTCTGTATTAAAGAACACTCTGAATGGTGTCGGTGTAATAGATTTCCTTTTGGGTTGATTCGATTTTATGGTTCATAGAAATTGTTGCTGAAATTGATTACTTATAGCTTCTCAATTCGTTATTTAATGGGCTTCGTATATTTTATTTCAATGCTAGAATAAAGTTTTTCAATTAGGTGTTTTGATCATAGCCGATCTATATATCCCATAGGATTTTTAAATCCAATTAAAATATTTTACAGCTTTTTAAGATTAAACCGCGGTTATAAATTTCCAATTATCGGCTGTGCTGAATACGAACTTCTAACGAGAATCATCAAACTAAAAAGAATTTGTGTTTGAGATTTTAACAATGATTTGTGTTGACTGCGCTAAGCTGTTAGATCTATCTTCACGGTTGCATTATCCGTGTCAGTTAAATTTTAGATTTATGCTTTTTTTTCATTAGTCTAAATTATTTGGAGAGTTTAGTACAACTAATATTCTGTCCGATTTTGGCAAAAATATATACGCTTTGGTGTACAACTGAAGTATAGTACATAGGAATTTTAGTTAGACCATGCTAAATAAAATTTATCTAGAAATACGAGTAATAGATACGTATAATGTACGGTGCCTACATACATCTTTAGGCATTATGTCTCTATGTTCCTATCAATTCGATTATGTACATGATATTATTTTTACAAATGGCTTAAATTCACTTCACAATAATCGAATACCTTTGCGCGCCTGATGCCCAAAATACAAAACGTCCAACACTAATTTTGTCCATACTGGCATGCGAGCTGACATCGAATATCATTTAATTTTATCAATACCTAATTAATAGATTAGTTGATTCGATGGTAGATTGTCGACTTATTTAGTACATTCGAATGTTAGATGATCTTTTGTTGCCCGCTTTATCATCGCCTGAATCGACAGCAAAAAATGAGGGCATGAAAACATAAAATAATAAACGATCGAGTGTAGAGCAACAGTTGGTAATATTGGTAATATATGTAATGAGAAGATAGCGCGTGTAATTTTGACATGTCCATGTCATGTCGTGTTGATGGCTTGACAGGAGGGTGGAAGGTATCCCGCATCAGATAAGCAATCATCGTGACCAGGGGCTACTGAAGTGGCTGATACGATTGTTTTTTTTTTTTTGTTATTTCGTTACAAAACCAATTTCTCGTTTCACCGTTCTGTGATTCGTTGAGCTTGTTAAAATTTTATTTAATTGAATTGAAGTAGCAGTAAGCACGACTTTTTTTTAGGGTTTCGTACTCAAAAATAAAAAAGGTATCCTTATAGTACAATTCAAATGGAATCTACTGGGCCAAACTTTTGAAAAAATACTAAAAAAGAAAACTAAGTCGGCGTGCACCAAATTTCCAGTGCAGTTGTTTCGGCTGATGACGAAGAACTTCGTATGTACGGAACCCTCTTTACGAAAGTTCAACTCGCACTTGACCGGTTATTTGTTTAGACAACAATTTAGATTACAAAGTCAAAGTATGGTCGTTTTAAAATCCTGAAAAACTCGAATTAATTTTAACGTTATTTAGTAAATAATAAAATATATGAAAATTTTCATTCAGAGGGACTAGAGTTAAACTCCAGATTTCATTTCGTTTAATTTCCTTTTCATTTCCATTTACTATATTCCTAGTCATTGTTTCGTGTGAAAATAAGTCTCGGGTACGTCTGTTAGCCTTAAGCCTGCTAACGATGCGCCTGTAATAGAGTAGTATGCGTACTTCGTGACAGTAGTGGCGATAAACCACAAACAAGCACTTTCCCATGGTAACGCGTGCTGATCGCTCCGTGGTGCTTCGTGATCAAGGGTGACACGTTAGAAATTATAATGTGCCCGCCTCTTCGTAATTAGGCACACCTAGGCGGTAGACTGACTGCAAATGAATTAATAAAACTGGTGACTAGGTTTTATACTCGTATTCCTAGGCAGGTAGGTAAAAAGAAGATTGATGCGTAGGTATCTTCTTAGGTCGAAAATTGACATTGTTTTTACTTTTTTATTTGTTGTTAGATGATAAATAATATGATGTACGTTTCTTAATAAATTACATATTCTATTTGCCTAGACGTTCTACCTGTGTGTTTGTTATTAATTTCTGAAAATGGGCCTGAAAGAAATATAGTAAATTCGGTGTAGTAATAATTGTAACAAAATAATCTTCTGCAATGTGAAGACTGAATCAAAGTTATGAATATTGGTGTTGCTGGTGCATAAAAATGATTAAAAGCAGGTGGTTTAGTAGATCCGTGGTCATCCACCATCATCCGTGACCGCCGCATGACAACCGAACAGGAAAATTGCTGTCGCAAATAATCACTTTCCTTTCTTTTTTTAAACTGTAAAAGATCTCGAACACTATTTTTAAATATAAATTGTATCGTTGAAACAGCAAAATATATTAACTAATCTGTAACAAGCTAGTGCCAATAGGTACTTATTTGATTTATTATAAATTGATTAGTATTGATTGAATCATCTCTACGATCCACATTCAATAGAAGGGTGGAGGAGCGAGCTGTGGTTAAATTACAAAACATAACACATTATTTTAAAGTGAACATAATCGTACCGCTATAGTTCATAAAATTTCACATAGCAAAAGTAACAAAATATTTGTGTAAATTATTAAATATTTGTGAAACCCCTTCTACTAAAAATAAAACAGCAGACGTCGAAATTAACTTTTTTCCCAAACGAAGTGAGTGAGAGAGGACCTTTGAGTCTTAGCAAGTTGCAAACTTAGGAAGCTATTATTAGCGGGAATGGCTGAAACGAACTTTACATCCCATTTCGTGCCAATCGCCTCGAGCACGCGACACTGTTCATTTTGCTTACAGACAGACAGATATCCTTAAGAAGTTTATTGTAGTGACTGCCACTCCTATATGCCTAAAATATATTGGATCTTCTTCAGTATTTTTCACATACAATTTTATACAAATATAATAATTATTTCATAGCATTAATTAGATACGAAAGTTCGGTTTAATTGTAGGTTTACTAGAAAGATTTTTGAAACTGTTTACAATTCGAGAAGAAACAAATCAGTGCCGAAAAGCAAAATTCAATTATTGTACTGTTAAAAATAGATAGTTAATTAAAGATATATTTAGCAAAATTGACACACAATAGATTTAAATAAGCCCCTTTAAAAGCAAATTATGCAAAGTAAGGACTCTACATCAGGTCCAGATTAATTTAACAGCAGAAAAACTGTCTGTCATACGTGTTTAAAAAAATCCCTACTGGCTGTCTGCCCGAGGCTAGGTCGCGTTGTTTTTCGACTTTTCCATAGTAATTTATAACTATCCTACGGGAACTCTTTAATTTTCTGCGATCCAAGATGTTCAGCGCGGTTATAAGGTACCACCATGCAAAATTTGATTAAAATCGGTCCAACTGGTACTTATTTGACAGCAGTTTAGGAAATTAGCCCAAGAAACATGGAATCAATTTTTTTCAAAAAAAATCGGTGTGTTTTCTATATCTCTTCTTACATCACCCTGGTTTTAGCATTCTTTTTTTATGTATAGATTTTCGACCTCTACAGTTATTTTATATAGATGATACTCGAAATTTACATAATTTAATTATGTTGTTTTATAAGAATCTAGGGGAGATCAGATCAGAACAGATCCTTGGGGGAGGCCTTTGTCCAGCAGTGGACGTCTTTCGGCTGAGATGATGATGATAAGAATCTAGTAATTAAAAATAATTTGTAGGAAAGTAAGTTTTATATTTAAAAGCAAACTTAATTATTATTCAAAGTTTTTAACCGCCTTAAAAAGGGAGGAGGTTTTCAATTCGACGCATATGATTTTTTAAATGTGTTTAACCGATTAATAATTATTCATATTTGTATCCTAGGGTTTGTTATGAAGCACTCACCATTGTGTCAGGTTGTGTAGAAGTCGGGGTGGGTTCACAAGAGTGGCTGGGCGGTTCGCGAGGCAACGCACCGGGCCGGACTGTGCGCGCCGCGGGAGCAGCGGCCTTTTATACGGACACGCGGTGCGCACGGGTTATTCTGGTTAAACTCGAGATAAGACATTAGGTTTGAGCTTAGTCCCTCCTTGAGGACGTAGTATTTGTATCAAAGATCGCGTAGCGCGGCTTTTTCCCATCTCCCTGAATTTTATACATCGTGGTATTTTTAAAAGTGTTCCATCCAACTATGAAATTGGAAAACTTTCATTTGGATTAAATATTTGATTTACCGGCATACATTGTAACTCTGTCCTGGAACTTGATCGCAAAGCCATTTGACCATGCCACCAAGCCAAAAAAATCGTTGAAATAAAATGGAAAGAATTCAGTAACAGAAATTTGTACAACCTTTCCTAAATCCTGTCGCTCTTTGAAAGGCTATCATCAGACAGACAAGACAGATTCGGTATCAAGATTTAAAAAAGACAGAACATAATTTTATATTAACGGATCCCAGCTAAGATCCCAGAGGTAAAATATCGTACTTTTCTTCCGGGTTAAATAGCCTACTACCGACGAATATGTGACAGACATAAAAAATAACTGTCCCTTTTAGCATCCTCTGGTATGAAACCGATCGTGAAATGTCAAAAACTAAGTTAAGTTATACAAACCTTGCAGTTTTTACAAAAAAAAAAAACAAAATTCGAAACGACGAGAGCTCAGAATAAGTCTGCTGAATCACCAGACGGTAGTGTAACCAGCCGACAACGAACTCTTTCAGTTTCCTGCTATTTTAATTTTGTTAAATCTACCCTGAACTCTGACTAAATGACTTCTTATGACTAACTGAGTGCGGTTTGATAGCCAAAATAGTTTCTGGATGAATTCCTTATTTTGAACGATTTCTTTGTCTACTAAATGAACAATAATTATTATATTTTATTAGTGAACGCATATTAGAACTGTTTTTTTTTCTGTGAATTGGTAGGTATCGGAAAAGGAAGCCCCCTTATACTATACTTTTTCGATCTACATTTATTATACGTCATATTTACTCAGAAAGAAAACACTATTGCGAAGAAATACATCCAACCTGCGCTGTGTTACCGTAGGTCAACTAAGGTCTTAACTAAGCTAGTATTACGTAGGCTGAAATTGAAATACCGTTCTTCCTATTACTAAAATCAGTCGTCGTCCCTTGCATAAAAATTACATCAAAACTTTTATGTGTTCAGTTCACTCTCTTTTTAAGACAAGGCTTCTAGTCGAATGCCGGTTGTTGTGCTTGTGAAAGAATTATTGGTTATATAGTTTAGTTTTTCTACTTTGGTTGCCTTCCTCTAATTGTATATTTCGTTTGCACTCTTTGTTATATTAATAAAATTGTATAAATAATTATAATTTAAATTTTGTAAAAATATTTTGAAAGAATGCAACGCCTGTGGAGTTTCTTCCGGCGAGTTCTTCTCCACAAAAGAGAGCCAAATGTTGAACTCGCCTCGACGTCGAAAAGTGATTTTTAAAATATTCTTCGAATATAAACTTTTTGATTTTGACTTTGGCTTTAAGTATTCAAATTTTTATAACTGTCTCCGTGGTATTGGAGATATAGCCACCCTACCAAGGGGATGAGATGAATGAAGCTGTGGGATGGGGAGCGGGACCCTCACCTTGACCCTCCAGCTCTGTTTCGAATGCTCAATGATATAACTATCAGCATAGGTAGGTCAGTACATATAGGTACTCGTATTCGTATCTATACATCATCCTTTTTGCAAGAAAATATCCTACTAATCTAGATAAGTGCGAAAGGTTGTGAAGATGGATGTTTGTTATTTGCGCACCCTCTCTCTCTTCGAACATATGCTGAGTCGAGACCTTTTTTAGCTGTTGTGCTCTATTGCATACTGTGGTGTAGATTCATACTAAATGATTCTATGTTTTTTTTTAAATGTATGTTTTTTTTCTACATTTCAGTGTGTTATTTGCCGCAACAGTGCGAATAAATGTGTTTTCTTTCTTTTTAATTATATTCAAGTACTTCATATTGACTTACACTGAAAGTCAATGTAAGTTATGTAAACAGACACTCATTGGTAGTGGCAATAAATAAATGCAGCCAATTGATTGTTATTGCACCCATCTGCGGATCGAGGTCGTCTTCGTGCCTAATAATATCGTCATGGTGCGATATCTACCTCAATTTAAAGTATAAAATCTATATGATAACCTAGTTATAAGATAAAATTTATTCATTCAAAATCTTAATATATCTATATATTTTTTTGTGTATTTTACCTCTCTGAATCTTACAGGCAGAATGCGCGTTCTTCAATCTTTTAAAATTAATTGTTGTTATGAAGTAATTGGCATACTTATTAGTATCCGTAAGAGTAAGGCGTAAAAAATAAGATTGTAGGTAGACCTTACTGATCCAGCTGCTGTCATAAATGATACTATTATTATAAAGAGGAAAGATTTGTATTTTTGTGTGTGTGTGTGTGTGTGTGTGTGTGTGTGTGTGTGTGTATGTTTGTAATGAATAAACTCAAAAACTACTGAACCGATTTCAATAATTCTTTCACCATTAGAAAGCTACATTTACCCTAAATAACATAGGCTACCTTTTATCGCGGGAAAAACTGTTAACGCGGGCGGAGCCGCGGCGGAAAGCTAGTGCTTAATAACATACACAGCCTTTAAACTTTAAACTGTGTTCAAGTTTGATTAGAATGTAGTGGGATCGTCCAATAAACATATGTAAAAATCGAGAACACGTGGTCATGTGGTGAAGATGGGACCCTGGTTTTACAAATGGGAGGTAAAGATAACGATCCTATCAGCCACTACACTTCTAACACGTTATAAGTATTGAATTTTCAGTGAAAGTGAATCTTTACCACAAATGACTTCTTTTATTGATTTTTGAAAGTAGTCTACATTGAAACTATATATATTCAATGGTAAAAATTCACTCAGAACTTTAAGCGCATATCAATTCCTGTATTTTTTAAACCATTGTCCTTTTGGCCAAAGATCTGTAAAATTATCAAAAAATTATTAGATACTCCAAAAGGTTAGGAACAAACATCAACTGCAAATCAGAATTATTTATTTTAAACTTCTCATCAAACTTTTATTTACAAATAATAAGAACATTTGGTAACTTCAGAAGTAAATAGGTAACAAGATTTACAACAAATGGCACTAATATTAACACCAAAATATTTTTGTGAGTATTTTACAACATTTAAGAACAATTGGGTTACTTCTCTCCATCTTTTCTCAAACAAAATAAAAAGTAATCGAAAACTTGACACCCGTATTAACTAACAACTACGTAAAATGTTATACTACTATATAAAATTAATTTTCAATTTTTGGTACATTGTACTATAAAAATGTTATTGGGGAGTGTAGTACATAACATATTCACATATTTTATATTAATTTAATTATTACCTAACGAGATTTTTATACGACTGTCATTATGTATTTTACTGTAAATTTGAAGTACAAATTTTGTTCGGTATTATACTGATTCCACAGAAGATCGGCGACTAAATCCTGATTAAAGAAATAAAAAACCTGCTCTGGGGGCGCCACGTGTATATTTTTACGTTTATGGCAACATTTTCCATTAAAAAGTTAGTTCCATTGATATTCCACAATATGGCGATGTTTTTTATTGCTTTGGTCGGGCTTTAAAGTTTCATTTACGCCGAGGCAACAACATGCTACAGTTTTGCATGCCACAATTACACAAACAAACAAACAAATGCATAAACAAATTTTACAGTAAGATGCTTTCAAAATTATCTAACCACGATATTGCTACGGCGCGGCGTAAGATAGGCTGCCGCATGTCGCAAATATTTTCTATTTGTAGCATACCACAAGATTTCGCATGCCATAAATAATAAGGCTTTAGGGACTCGGGTGTAGCTGCTGCATAGGCCTGAGCCTGACCCTAGATACACTACGAAACACAAAGATCGATGTTCCTTATTTTAGATGCATACCGAAACACTTCATTAAAGGAGGTTTCACTTTTGGGCTCCTTGTGAGCACTAAAACTCTGTTCACCTTGTTAGGGAAAAAAGCGTGTCTTCAAGTATGTATGCACATAAGATCTTCGAATTGTACATTTACATAGGTCTTAAAAAAACAGGCCCTTTATTAATAAAATCTGGCAATGGTTTCGCGTTTCTTACTATAAAGCTCGCCTGACGTTACGCAGGTTCCGGGTTCGAATTCCGGTGGGGAACTTGTCAAACAAATATCACTTTGTGAGACTTCGCCCAGTTTGATTAGGACATTGCAAGCTGAATCACCTGATTGTTCGAAAAGAAAGATGATTCCGTGCTCCGGAAGGCACGTAAAGCCATTGGTCCCGGCTATAGTCGTTACAGCAGCCATGCCAGAAGCCTTAGTCGGCTCAAGAATTCTGACACCAGGCTTTGTGAGGTAGGTTAAACTTGAAACCTACACGAAAAGCAAGTAAGCAATTACAAAATTAGGTTCATTGTAGATGCTAGGTTCTAGCACTGTGTCATAACAATTCGTCCTGGAAGCCAGTGGTCAGGTATTGCTTGGAGTTCTTGGCGGTGAATATGAAGGGCGCGTCTCTGCTGGGACACCGGAACGACTGCAGCAGCACTGGAGGGACGTTATCAGACTTGTTACCCACTGGCTCCAGCAGGTTGTTCCATAACAGGTTCGCAGCTGGAAACGAAACAAACAACTTTAGAATAGACACACCACGAATGACAAAAAATACAGTCCACAACGGTAAAAGTGTACAAATACCCAGTTTAGTTGCTGTCTTAATGATAGTGTCATGTATTAAGTCTTTTATTGATACGCCTGTGAAATGTAACCGAGCATTTATGCTTGTGCGATATCGAAATAAATGAACGCAGGTTTGCTTTTGTCATTTTGTAAGGAAAACGCTCTTTGGAGGAATTATTTTTTTGCAGTATCGTGTCATCATAAGTATTATTAATATGTTGTCCCATAGAAAATGTATAATAACTAGGATTTTATACAATTTTTAATGTTTAAGCCGACAGAACAAAAGTTCTACTATTGTATTAAGAGTTCTGTAATTTATTATCCTGTAAGATACTCCCCACACTACTGGCGTCATTCTTCAAATAAAGGCCGCAACTGAGTCTTCAGTTCATCAAAACGACTACTTTGGCAAGATTGTACCGACTAAGAAGAAAAGAAGAAATTAACGGTTAGTTAAATTGGCAGATCCTATATTTGCAGATAGATAGTAGAAACATGATAGATATCATGGTCCAAGAAAACAAGGTCTTACAATTAGACCACGTGACTGACACAAGCCTACGTCATTTTGCGCTGTTCATCCTTGTTTATTACACGCATTCGACAAGGATGAATAGGCAAAATGACGTAGAATTAATGACGTAGGATCGTGTCAGTTACGTGATCTAATTGTAAGACCTTGTTTTCTTGGACCACGGTAGATATGTACCCAAGGCATGTCCCTTCTGCGAGAAGTGGAAGCAGTCGTGCGTGATGTACGACTGGTGGATGACGAGGGGCAGCGGCGCGCGCGGGGGGAGGGGCGCGTTGAACAGCTGCATGAACGGCTGCACCACCACCGTGAAATCCTCCGTAGTGTCGTACCGACCGCTCTCCACCTGGGAACAGACACGGAACATAATTATCTGTTGAGTTGTACTACTCTACCAAAACAATTAGACACATGACAGGTATGCGGTTTGTACAATATTCGCCCTTATTCCCAGCACTAATCCCCGTGACCGGCCGTGACGCCATGTTTGAAATGTGCCTAATTGTTTTGGTCGCGTAGTATGTTGGAACCGGCCACAGTGAAAATACTTTTTCACATAAAGCACATCTCTATAGAAATTATCGGTTTATTTGAGGCTGGATATACCTTACGCCCTAGTCTTAGTCATCTTTAGAAGCATGTGAATTATTGGATAGATTACGCGACAGGATCTCTGTTTGAGCACGACTTAGTAACTTTATTAAAATTTTAATGACGGCGGTGTGATTCGCAACATGCCACGTCTCGTTTCCGGCGGGAGCGAAAAGCGGGCTACAGAGAGCCGCTTTGCTACGTTGAACGTAAGAGGTGGAATGAATGATAAAATAGATGAAGTTTACCAGATGATGAATGAAAGAAAGATTGATATTCTTTGTGTGAATGAAACGAAGCGAAAGGGATGTGACACCACGAAATCACCTTACGTGGCATATTGGTCTGGGGTACCCAGGTCTGACAGAGGTAGCCAAGGAGTCGGTGTTATTTTGTCTGCGCGAATGGCTGAATGTGTGAGTGAATATGAATGTGTGAGCCCTAGACTCGTCTGGGTTAGGCTGAAGGTCGGACTGGCCCGGATTTTTGTCCTTGGTGTCTATGCACCAACGGATATAGGTTCGAGTGGATCCACAAAAGACAAAAAGGAACGGGAGGAGTTTTGGGATAGTGTGCGAGACGTACTTAAGAAATGCAAGGATAATGAAAGAATCATATTGTTAGGTGATTTTAATGGATGGGTGGGTGTGAAGCGCGATGGGTATGAAAGAGTGCTTGGCGCGTTTGGTGATGAAAAAGTTAATGAGAATGGAAAAAATCTTCTTGAAATATGTCTGGAGTGGAATCTTGTTGTGACAAATACAATGTTTGCTCATAAAAAGATACATATGTTTACAAGAGAGGAAGGAAATGTTAGAAGCATGATTGATTTTGTGATTGTGGATGAAAGACTGAAAAAGCAGGTGATGGATACTAGGGCATATCGTGGTGTTGGCATTGACACAGATCACTTCCTGGTGATATCCCGAGTAAGTGGTCTTTTTAAGAAATGGCGGCACAAGGTATGCAAACCCGTGAATGTTTTGGAACGTGTAAAAGTTGAAAGTCTGCATGAGGAGGAAG
The DNA here is from genome assembly GCA_948473455.1 of Teleiodes luculella. NCBI lineage: Eukaryota > Metazoa > Arthropoda > Insecta > Lepidoptera > Gelechiidae > Teleiodes > Teleiodes luculella. The sequence goes on along the minus strand of OX419589.1, from coordinate 5,477,003 downwards.
TAAAAGAAGAATATTTAGACAAATTGAGGGAAAATTTTGCTAGTTTGGATGAATTAAGCGAGATAGAGGATTTGTGGGAGTCGTTTAAGAAAGGGATTTTGAAAGTCGCCATTGAAGTGTGTGGAGTTACTAAAAGAAGAAAAGGAAAAAAGCAGAAAAATGCCTGGATGGATAAAGACGTGCAAAATGTTGTGAACGAAAAGAAGAAAGCGTGGTTAGATTGGTTAGCTACCAAAGCTAATCATAGAGTACAGAAGGCGACAAGTGAGGATGTGCAAGAGGCAAGAAAGAGTTATAAAAGACTGAAAGTGCTAGTGAAAGAAGCTGTTAATAAAAAGAAAGAGGAATGGAAGGATGAATTTGATAGAAGGCTTTCTGAAAATTTCCGCTCCAATATTAAAGTGTTCTGGAAATGCATTAGGACAGCCCGCGGAAAGGCTGAGAACACTGAGTTACATCACATAAAAAGCCAGGATGGAAGTATTATAAAAGGAGAAGAATGTGTGTTAAAGAGATGGAAGGAGTATTTTGAAAGTTTATTTGAAAGAGAGGATGCACAGGTGCGAGGTCCAGAGCTTGATCAGGACCTTAACATTAGTGATGCTGAAAGTGATATAAGTATGGATGAAATTGTGAAAGCGTTGAAAAGTATGAAATTAGGTAAGGCTGCAGGATATGATAGGATTTCCGTTGAGATGCTAAAGGCTGGGCAGGGAGTGGTTGCGAGTCAGTTGTACCGCCTTTTCAACTTGTGTTGGAGGAACGGCCGAGTGCCAGGAGACTGGTGTAAGGCTGTAATCGTACCGTTGTACAAAGGAAAAGGGTCACAATATGATTGTAAAAATTTCCGCGGAATAAGCCTCCTCAGCGTTGTTGGAAAACTGTATGCGAAAGTATTGATTGAGAGAGTCATGAAAGAAACGGATAGGAAGGTATGGGATGTGCAAGCGGGATTTAGAAGGGGAATGGGATGTACAGATCAGGTCTTTTCCTTGCGATGCATAGCGGAAAAGTTCTTGGCTAAAAGCCAGAAAGTTTATTGCGCGTTCGTCGATTTGGAAAAGGCCTACGATAGAGTGGTGAGGAATGAATTGTGGTCAGCATTATCATGGCATGGTGTTAGCGATGATCTTATACGAGCACTGCAATCTCTTTACAAGAATTCTAGTGCTTGTGTAAGAATCAATGGGGCGTACACTGACTGGTTTGGCATCGAAAAGGGTGTTAGACAGGGATGTGTAGCGTCACCGTGGCTATTCAACTTGTTCATGAATACATGCTTGATGGATCTGAAAGAGAGTGATTGTGGATTAAGAATGAATGAGTTACTAGTCAAATGTCTTCTCTACGCTGATGATCAAGTGCTACTTGCATCCTCGGCTCAAGAGTTGCAGGTGATGGTAACTTGCCTAAATGAAGCATTGGAAAGAAAAGGAATGAAAGTGAATGTAAGTAAGACGAAAGTATTGGTGTTTGAAAGAGAGGAAAATGTGACCGAGTGTGATATTAGGATAAAGGATGAACAATTACAGCAAGTGAATGAGTTCGTATATTTGGGATCGTTGTTTACTAGGGATGGAAAACATGAAAGTGACATTGAAAGGAGAGTGAATGCTGGTAATATGGTGAACGGGGCGCTGTGCGCCTTTATGAACAGTCAGAAGGTGTCTAAAAAGGCACGTGTGGCTGTTCATAGGGGGGTACTGCTTCCGACTCTAATGTATGGGAGCGAAAGCTGGGTATGGCAGAAAAAACATGAAAGTAGAATATGTGCTGTAGAAATGAGAGCATTGAGAGGTATGATTGGCGTTAAATTGTGTGATAGGATTAGGAACAGTGTGATAAGGGAGAAATGTGGAGTAAAAGAAGATGTTGTGACGAGAATTGAGAAAGGGATGCTAAATTGGTTTGGTCACGTGGAGAGAATGAGTGAAGAGAGATTGACTAAACAGATTTATAAGGCGAGAGTGGAAGGAAGCGTTGGAAGGGGTAGACCAAGACGAACGTTCCAAAACCAAATCGGGGACGTTCTGAAAAAAGGTCGGGTCAAGAGTACTCTAAACCGACGAGCATGTATGAGGAGATTAATGAGTGTGGATGAAGCGAAAAAAGTATGTTTGGATCGTAGCAAGTGGAAGGAAGTGGTCTCTGCCTACCCCTCCGGGAAAGAGGCGTGAGTTTATGTATGTATGTATTAAAATTTTACGTCGAAAAGTTATTTGTGTAATCTTATTTCGAATAAATCTGAACCAACGGATTGTGATATAAGCTGGCTGATATTTAATATATTGCGGGAATAGGATTGAGGTCACTTCTACACGATTAATCATATTATATGGCGTCTTTCGGCTGGAATGATGATGATGATGATGAAAGGTTAACGTCTAGTTCAGTGAAAAAGCAAGTAAAAAGTAGACATTAAATAAATTAAGATGTGTTAAGCTACAGAAGTCTTTCGAGTGTTTAATTATTATTATTATTCAGTAAATAGTTTGCATTTTACATAGATAGGTACTATGCGCCAAACTGTAATCACAGTTAGTTGGCGCTTTGCGCTCTTATTAATTAACTAGCGACCCGCCCCGGCTCCGCACGGGAAAATGGTTATTGTGGCTTATCCTTAAGTATATTACGCATGTATTATACATATAAACCTTCCTCTTGAATCACTCTATCTATTAAAAAAAACCGCATCAAAATCCGTTGCGTAGTTTTAAAGATTTAAGCGCACAAAGGGACATAGGGACATAGGGACATAGGGACGGAGAAAGCGACTTTGTTTTATAATATGTAGTGATAGTGATGATAGTGATAGTGATAGTGATAGTGATAGTGATAGTGATTAACTGACGTAGTACGTACAAACTATGTTAACAGATATACATAGTTGCTTAATCTATTTAGAACTAAGTTTATGTAACAAATAGTCTTTGACCTTATTTTTAAACATGCTTTTTGATATATTTGATTCTAACTCGGCCATATCATTAAATAATCTAGGAAGAATATAACGTGAGGTTCTTTGATTTCCTGGTTCAGAATATTTACGCAATTTTCCTACTCTTAAGTCCTTAGTAAAGTTTCTAATAAAGTTTGTTAGTTAATGAATGACAGAGTAAGGTGGAGTAAGCAGCACTCACGAGCACCCGCTCTGCCTTCTGGTAGAGGCGCGCCATGCGGACGAGGTCCTCGAGCTCGCCGCCGCCGCGGTGGAAGCACGTGCAGAACAGCGGGTGCATCAGCCGGCACATCAGCCCGCGCCGCACGCGCACCGACACCGACACGTCTGGCAACACCAACACCAACACACCTCATTCAATACGTTAACCCTTTATAAGGACCCTTCAGGTAACAACGCCAACGCCGGCGGGGGCGCAGCCATAACCAAAATCAGAATTTATAATCAGAGACGGAGCCCCTCAGGCGTCGTCTCCTTCACGATGTTTTTCAATATCAACGCGCTAGGCCGTGGTCCGAGGCTCCCTCGAGCCGCCCCTAGACGCGTTGGTATATGACTTTTTTTGGGGTAGAGTCTTCCGCTCCCCCGCAAGTCCGGTGAAGCTTGATCCTTGATCTTGATGAAAAAAAACCCTTTATAAGGCAAAACAACTTTATAAAATTCATTCGTTTTGGACCTTTATGTTGAGGGTGTAAGATTAAAATTAAGGTGGCAATATAATGGACACTGCCTTGTAAAGAGTTAATTCGGTCAAACGTTCGCTGGGCTAAGTTCATTCGAGCAGATTTAAAAAATAAATAGTTTTTAGGGCATCAGTTCTGCGGCAAAATGGTTTTCGAAATCTTGTACTAATAAACTAGCTTTCCGCCGCGGCTCCGCCCGCGTTAACAGTTTTTCCCGTGGGAATGAGGCCTTTTCCCGCGGAAAGAGGTAGCCTATGTTACTCAAGATGAATGTAGCTTTCTAATGGTGAAATAATTTTAGAAATCGGTTCAGTAGTTTTTGAGTTTATTCATTACAAACACACACACACAAAAGTACAAATCTTTCCTCTTTATAATATTTGTAGGGATATGATATGTGGGACATCTCACACACGGCCATCTGACCCAAAACAACGCAGAACCTGTAATATGGGTGCTAAACAGCTGATATACATAGGTACATATACAAATATATAATATCCAGACACAAGGCAAACACAAGTGTTCATCACACGAATGTTTGCTCTGGGCGGGATTCGAACCCGCGACCCTGTGCTTCGTAGGCAAACCAACTAGGCTATGGGGTCGTCAAGTCAAACAGTTGTCATTCGTTACAGAACAAATATAATCGCAACCACATTCCAAGATTTCCAAGAAAAAAAAGGCATATACCTAAATGCTTTATGATTTTTGAAATAGATTCGTTTACTTTCATGGTCTACGTTTTTACTTGCTTCGTAGATTTTTGGGGTTTTTACTAAGAATTCGCGATATTCTTTTATCAGTATCAATTTAGTTTCTACTTCCAATTAAAACTAGAACAGGAATTATTTGCTTCTTTGAATTGTAATCATCATAGCAGGATAGAGCAACTCATTTAATTCTATGAAATTTTAACCGATACGCAATACCATCCGAATTCATACTCTTTAACCTACCTAAAACAGGCACTAAATTGACGATGGTCCTCGGCAGATGTGTGTGGAAGTAGTCCAATGCTTTAGCAAGCTTCCTGGCGTGCGCGGTGGGTGACCACGCTACTGGGGAGAGGCAGGACGCGGAGCAAAGGTCGTTGGCCCCGATGAACACGGTGACCATCTTCCAGTCGCGCAGGATATCCACCTCGGGGGCCGCACGCATGCGCGCCACTAGGATCTGGAAGGTGTAGTTTAGAATTTCAGTATAATTGGTTCAAACAATTTTCATACGTAGGTACCTACTTAAAATAAATAACAGTACTATTAGTCGTATAATTTGTAAAAATCAAATTAACGGTTGACAGTCTTCTGTTTCAAAAGAAGTACTCTACATAATCTCGACGCGCAAGTACTTAAGAATAATTTCCACAATGTACGTCTCGTTGATGTCTTTTGTATGAAATGTGTTATTAGATTTTATACGATTTCAAAAAATGGAAGTTATCTAATCTTTTTTTCCAAAATTATTCACACAACAGTGTTTATAACTTATGTTGTATTTGATAAAATATAAACAAAGGTTCTTATTTTAGCTCTCGTGATAAAATCGTTTCCATTATTTTAATCCAGACTGTTAATATATCAAGTGTTGTTCTAAACTAAAATAACATTGCTATATTCATTCACTGACTTCGTTTTATTTCCGCTCTCATATATAACATTCACTGGATTTAAAAAAATTAACCTCTAAAAACTGGCCAAAATGTCGGCATGCAAGATTGTTGCACAAAAATTATTGATGCATTTGTTTCGCAAGGTCAATTGAATCAACCGTACATACATACATTTTAAAACCGCTAGTAATGCAATTTTATGAAAGCAACTGTCTACAATACGTCATAAAACGACAGTAAACGACCTTCAATGTGTCTTAAGCAAACCAAAACATTTGTATAATGTGTATCAATAAAATTTTACCCTCCATTGTGTTAGTGCAGATTGCGCCTGAATCGTGGGAGATTCATCTCGCTATCTCGCAATTTGTGTGATATTTCGAATGGACCAACTTCGTACGGTAATGCATTAGGTATGGTTTCGCGCTGTGTGGCAACTTGGATGACGAATATTAACCCTACTACTACTGTTTTACAAATGACACACTTGATAGAGGGTGTAGGTTACTAGCGTTATACTGAAAAAGTCAATTGTATAGAGCAACTTTTCCTTAAAAAACTTTTCTCGGAAATGAAAAAGGAAAAATGCACACTCCCTTTACCCTTTCCCTTTACACGTCACTTTATGTGAGACATTTTTATTGTTTTTAATCCCGAAAAAAAGAGGAGTGTTATTTATAAGTTTGACTTGTGTGTCTGTCTGTCTGTGGCATCGTAACTCCTAAACGGATGAGCCGATTTAGATCTAGTTTTTTTGGTTTCTAGCTCTTTTCTAGTTGTTAAAAGGATCAAGTAACGGTTTTGTGGCGCTGGTTTTTATTTATTTATTTAAAAGGTCATTATCAGAGTTAACAATAATACTTAGGTACTACAAATACATTTTTATTCTTTTAAATTTATTTTTTTCAGGATTGTTGATTAGATTCATTGCCTAAGCATGTCCTTTCAGTTTTTGCTAAGCTTTCACTTAAACCTTGCATATCTATTTTATATTTAAAGTTTTTTGTTGATGGCACTTTTTATACTTACTTTGTGCCATATTAAAAACTTATGATGTGATCGATTTTAATCTTTAATCATCTCCATAGCTATTATGTGGTTATTAAGATATTACCTGTCAATGCTAATACCTCTAAGAAGAGGCGGCGCGGCGTAGCAAATTACTACAATATGATATGGCTCAATCTCCTTTCAAATCGACTAAATACCATATCTTCATAGATGACCCAATAATATTGGACAAGATTAAACCTTCTCAGTCTCAGTGGACAGCCAGGTATGTGTGACGTGACCCGGATAGAGCTGTGCCGGACAAAGCGCGTCAACAATAGATGACCGTTGATGGCTAGTCACTGATAGCCACAGCTGATAGCCTTTCAATATTTTCTCAAATGGTAGGTAGGGGTCTCTATCCTAACCAATACATGTAGTAATAGAGCCAAAACGAGTAGGTTTAAGTACTAAGTACCTAGTATGAGGATATACGAATAATTCTTGCCGGCCTAGTTTTTGATGGTCGTGTTGCTTCAAAAATTGATTCAAAAATATATTTTTAATATAGGTTTTAAGTGAATTCTTAATGACGACGTCAGAAGTTAAAAATCTTAGCTCGGCATAGCGCGGATTTTCCCCACCTCCCTGGCTCAAACCAAAAGCAAAAGCTGGCTGTCACATCCAATGACATATTAATCAGATTTGGACAATGTAATTTTAACAATTTTATTATACTTATAATAAAGTACTTTGTCTCCGTAGTTTTCTATTGCATTCAATTTACGGCATGCATACATATCTTAGATACAGATAATATAATACTACAAAGCAACAATCGCGGTCTGCAATAGACAATAACATCACCTTTCTAGCACTGCGCATGAGTAATACCACGGTATGACTAATTAAACTGACAATTATGTTCATCACCCTACCACCTACCACCTTTTTGACACCCATTTGTTTTGCATGATATAAATTTTACGCGGACATTTACAGCGGCCTACTCTGAACTTAAAAATAGTCTTTATTGCAAAGACATAAAGCACTTCGAGGTATACTTTGTGAGTTTCGTATATTATTGCAAATAATAGCTAAACGTTATGATCGTGACGTGTATTTTCGTCAGGCATCACGGCGTTTGAAGATAGCGTGGATCAAATTGTTGAATCGATGCTCATTCAGGACAAAGACATATTTCACGGAAAGTCAATTTGTGCTGAAACGTGAATGGAAACAGGTATCTTAAACACGTTGCAAGAATGCGGGTTAATGGGCCGAAGAGCCGAACAACTAGAATATTTCAGTACTCATAACGATTATCTTAATTATTTATTACGTTTTAATAAGTATTATTATTGCCGTCCTGTAAAACACGATAAATGATCTCGGCGTTCTTGTAATAGTTACTGATAGTTTCATAGATAAAGTGTGAACGGTACCGGTTAAACCTGAACTCGTATTTTGTACTGATTTACATATAACCGACCTGAATACTTGGAGTAACTGCAAACTTATATGCGAAATAATGGAATGGAACTATTTTTGAATTAAAACGAATCAATGACTTATACTTTATCAAAAAGTGGGATTATTTTAAACAGAAAAACATCATATTTTGCACTATATTATTTAATTTGCAACACTGAAAATAGAGGTACGGATAAAGAGAGAAACAAACAAAAATAAAAACTAAAATAAAAACTAAACAAAAATGATTACATGAAGCGATGAAATATGCAGGCCTGTTTTTCAAGCTGAGTAGACTTAAACGCCATAATCCTAGAACGCAGACTTAACGTTTCTGATCTACAAAATTAAAATTATTTACCTTAGCTTGTTTAAAAGCATCCTGGTCGGAAGCCACCGGGAAAGCGACGTTGAACCTCGCGTTCTTGGTCAGCCACTCCCCAGTTCCTGTGGAGAAACCCTTCAGGTTGGGGTTGAACTCCTTCAGGATATTAGGGAGAGTCAGGAATTCCCGCCACGTACCGTCACCTCCTGAAAATGTAACAACATGAATAATATTGAGTTATTTTACATTTTAATTGTAAGGTCATCATCATCATATTTCAGTCGAGAACGTCTACTGCAGGACAGACCTCACAATACAATACAATATACTTTATTGACAAAAGACACAGCATACAGAAAACAATACAGAACAAAACAGAAGAGTCAAAAGGCGGCCTCCCCAAATATCTCCAACGATTGGTCTTGAGCTTTTAACATCCAGCGGCTTTCTACAATCTCTAATCGTATGGTGCTAGGTCTTTACCACGGGAACGACCATTTATATATTTCGACATAGTATAGATTTAATACCTATTAAATAAACAAGTCAAACATTGAGTTGTTACCTGCACACCAAGAAACTCCTCTATACTCAAAGAAGGCTCCAAGCGCATACTCCTCTAGTGCTCCGCTGCCGGCCACCAGGGAATCACCAATAGCCGCCACCACGTCTATGTCTCCTGGCCGAAGTCTGTTCAAATGAACAAAAACATATTAAGTTTCTTTAACTTCTAAAAAAATAGATACCATCTTAGATTTATGCGTTAGTTTCATGGCATCAAGCAGTACTAAAATATGATCTTAGAAGTTGCTTAAGTAAATTTTATTCTTAGCGTGATTATCGAGTAGTGTCGACTCAGCGAAATTAAATTTGCGAGGACCAGTCCGTGAAAAAAAATACACCGTTGTGCGCTTACTTAAATATCCTATTCTTAAATTATTTATGATTAGTCGGTTTTGCTTGATTTTAAGGATTCGTAACCTATAGTGTCAACAGAGATTTAATACAGACCACCTGTCTCTCCTAGACCTTGTATACAACTTGTAAGTTTCAAAGTATGTACGTACCTACGTATTTGCAAAGTAGCTGTAATAAAAAGAAAAAAATGTAATGCTTTAAAGGGGATTAAAATAAAACTTAAAACTCTATCACTCATTTGGCCAGTTTTCTACATCAGCCAGTGATCTATTGCACTTCGTAGCCTTGGCTTAAAATGAGAATGGAGCTACGTTAGAGCGACCGCAATTCACAATGCGGTCTCTCGTTAAGGCACTAATCAAGAATGAAAGCTGATATCCACAGCCTGCAATAATTTCCTGGATATTATCTGTCTTAAAAAACCTCGGACACGCTTACATGAAAAAAGTACGTCGTACTTGCGTTTTCCTTTAAATTATGATTTTGGTGTCATAATTACCTGTGAACCGAGGTGGGTCGTTTCTTGCTTCTTCCGAAGGGTAATGAGTCCTGGCAATAGAACGGTGTGGAGGCAGGGATGGCGCGCTGACGCCGAACCAGCGACTTGCGGAGGGGGTATCGAAGCTGGGCCTGGAAACCAGAGCCAAAACATGAACACAATGGAATCTGGAAGTGTGGATAAAATGCGTACCTACATATCGTTCTTGAATTGAACAAATAAACATAATATACAACAAGATTTCTGCAATAATAATTTTTTAACGTCTTATTTACTACTGCATTGCATTACGTCGTTACATAATGTCTTCATGTTGCTATTATGGAGAAACACATCAATGTGATACTGACAGTTTGACAATGATCAGTCTACAAGTTCATTCATACCATCCTATATTCCTAAACTAAACTGTTTGATGAGGCTACGAGAATCAGGGCCACTGGTTTTTTTTTTGCGTTATTGGTTGTTGTGTACAAATATTTTTTTGATTCTTCTCTTCACGCACAATGTAACTGTTACCGAGGCAGACTAACTATCTCTATTATATTTCCGCCGCGATCTTTGATAACCTGTTACTACGCGAATGGCAACGATGACATTTTTATTTTATTTATTTCAACAGCACAAGCTTTATGCAATTTACAACTTATTGTTGACGCGAGATATGTGTTAACGTGTACTTTTATGGTAGTATCATGTTTCCGGTTTGGTTTTATCAAAATATTTTAAGACAAAGAGATTTTCTCTCGTGATGAGATATAAAACTCTAAGAAATATTATTAGTGTAGACATCGCTATTTACCTTGTACCATTTATTGCAAATACTGCAATCAGGTCAGAAGTTTAGTACGTGAACCATAATAAAAAGATAAATTCTTAAGATATTTAAAACCGCCTTCAAAGGTCCTATCCTACGCTAAAAGGTTAAAAATAAAATGAATATCTAGTTGAAAGCATAGACATTTAATATGGCTATGAATATCCTCATTTACATAAGTTGTTACATCATATTAACACGTGTAGACATTGCTATACATTTCACCTTGGAGTCGGTGCGTCAGATATCTTATAACAAACACACAAAAAGAAAAACATAAGTGTCTAATTGAGAACCTTCTCCTTTTTGAAGTCGGTTAAAAATAAGGTAAAATGCCTTTTTTATGTAAATAGTCTCCAAACAAATATTACGTTTGCATCTCACGTACAATCAAGTACCTTGCGCATTGCCTTGCGTAACGTATGTATAAATATCGTATTTGCGTATGTCAACGTTGAGTGCTGCTTTCTGCAATTTTGCGATAGTTCTGTATTATTTTGGTGTAATGTCCAGCAGTGGACGTCTTTCGGCTGAGATGATGATGATGAAACAAATGTGAGGGAAATTCAGATCTCTGGGTTTCCTCAAATGGTGTGTGTGTGTATCTTTTAAGTTTCACCTCGTTAATAGTTTAAAATATTTGAGCCTTTACTACGAAAATTAAATATCTGATCGGGTAAAGATTAGTTAAATAATAATTCATTATTTCTAGTAAGTCATAAAAAATATTCTCTGATTAGTAATAAACTACATGATATATTTATGATTTTATTTATTTATATACTTTTCCATGCTCATGCGCCTAAAAAATTAAATGAATTCTTGAACCTTTACAATAAATAAATAGCCTATCAATAATAAACTAATAAGCAAAATAAGAAGTAAGTAATAGTCTATTTTCATACTCCATGTTTCACTGCAACTCGCAAGAGTCAGCATAATTTTGTATGTAAATTGTGTTTGCTGTATAATTATTACGGCTTTGTATAGAATGAAACGCAAATATTTACCTGTCAGGGGTTAAGTTAAAACATTATGTTAATAGAGTTCGACAGTAATAAAATTTATAATACTTAATTATGTGTACTAAAGAGCCGTGCACTATCCTACTTAACTAGTACCGATAAAATAACCATCATATTATGTTTTTTTAAATAATGATATGTTTAAAGTGCAAAATTGTTATATACAATTATATATATAGTAGGTAGATCCTTTTAAACAAGCTCAAGGTTTATACTTAAATATAAATTCTACATTATTGTTTCTAATGTATGGAATTAATAAATTACCTACAATTATAACTTCATTGCCCAGTTACCATTACAACATTTAAAAAACAAACTATTCTATTGAAACAAGTAAATTAGTTTGACCCTAAAAGTGATCGTTTAACTCGGGTACCTTTTAATGTAGTCTTTTTATTTATATATAAAATATTAAGTATTCAAATTTAGTAGTGGAAATAAAAAAAATCAAAAACTTAAATTACGGCTTTAAAAAACTAAAAACTACTAACTAAACTTATTAAACTAAAAAACTAAACCTGTCTCAAGAAAACGTGCAAACGATTAAAAAATTTATTTGCGCTTGTTGTACTAATTTTATAATACAGTGGTTAATGGTTATAAAGCGGCAGCAAAAACAACTTTGCAATACAAAGGTATTTTTGCCGTTTTAATTTTTAATTTGCTTTCGCATTGTTTGGAATGGGCACTTGGCTGCAAATAAACTTGGTAATCGTATGCAAGTTAACTTGAAATTGATGATTATTTTAGCACATCCGTGTCGATTTATGCACCATCGAAAACCTATAAGCATTAAAAACACATAGTAAGAGGTAAAGAGTCAATAAACAGTCGCTGAACTCACGCGCAATCGTTAAATCACATTACGATGCCACCAATGACATAACTGCTCATTGACATTCGCGGCGAAGCTGTGCGACGGACGACGACGGCGCATGTGCGGTGTTCCTATGATTGCGTGCGCATTGCAGGATGATTGCGAGGGCGACTGCGTGACGTGGCAATGAACACTGACCTTGTTTACAAGGATCTCAGATACTTTTTAGTTCTTAAGATATATAATATGTCGCAGTGAAATGAGGACATCAGGGATTTCACGAAATCCCGGTAGATGTCGAATTCTCTTGTTTATTACGTCTTCTTAATAATATATCCCTGATTTCAAAATATTCCTGCGACATATATATTTTTTACGATAAGTAGTATGAGTGACAACTTTATGAAAATTTACAGGAATAAATACCGTAAAAGTGATAATTCGCTTCGTTTGGTTCTCTACTGCGTTTGTTCTGTAAAATTGATCAAATTCGCTTATTATAATTAAAATGTTCTGTCGTTTCTTTCGTGAGATAGTAGGAGGTGGGAGCTTTGTGCCTCGTGGATACCTCATGATTTGACCGATGCCCAAAACTCCGTCGTGTTTAATGGTGCCGTGAAATGCTTCAAAGATTTAACGGAGGTGACTAAAATGCTATATTCGACATACTTACGGGTGACGAAAGCTGGACTGTTATTATCCGGAAACCAAAAGACAATCTGCTCAGTGGGTGTCCTTCCGAGAAGTTGCCAACTAAGTGAAGATAGGTCGAAAGGTCAGAAAAAGATGTTGGCCTCGTTCTTCGGAAGGGCAGGTCATTACGCGACAATTGTTTTAGAGGATCAAAATACAGTTACTGCAGAGTGGTTTGCCACTTGTCTTGAAAAAAGTTCGGGAGAAACTATCTCGCAGTGGGATCCTTCTTCACCACGACAACGCCTCATCTCACACCGCCGGGCGAAAGTATCGACTATTTGGCGACATCAGACGTGGAATTACTGGGTCACCCGCCATAGGCCGTACCTCTCCTTGCGATTTTTATTTATTCTTGAAAATAAAATAAAAACTTCGAGGAAAATGTTTTATGGACGCAGAGGAAGCAATGGATGCTCATCAAAAGGTAGTCGAAGAGACCCCTTAAGACGAGTAAGCAAAGTGCTTTTCCCAGTGGTTCCAACGGATGCAGCGATGTATTGATGTGAATGGAAATTCTTTTAAAAAGATTTAATAAAACTATTAACTTGGTAGTTTGCTCAGTTTTTTATTTTTTAAGATCCTTCATTTTGACCCTTATACTAAGTTAATTTAATAGTTTTCTATGGCTGAGATATTTTATTGTGTCACACGTGCGAAATCACCTGGTTTACCTTGTCGGTCTCATTCATACTCACGAAATTAAGCAAGACTATTATCATAATGTATCGTGAGATTTATAACCACACATGAAGGTCAGAAAAAAAATCGAATATGGGTAGAACCCAAACGATTTTGGTCAAATTGGATAAATTATTTATTTCATTATTTTCTTCACCAAAATCTTTTGAACCTTCTGATAGTCAAATATGATTGCAAATTTGATTGCAATTTTTATCACTATTACCGCTAGATACAAAGTAAGTACAGGTATAGTATCTTTATTGAGATTGAAAGTAACCTCAATCTCTGATAATTGGAAGTTATGTGTAGTGTTTATATACTAAATTACTATGTACCGTAAATTGACGATGGTCGTAAAGGCAAATTTGGGTCCACGAATTATCGTGTAGATCTAATAAATGGATACAATTCTTGTAGGTATTATTAAAGGATTAGTTCACATGTGAATATCTCACGATGTCGCCATCTTTATCGTGTGGATGTTAACAATGGACGTTGGGACAGAAGTATCAATAGGTATATATGAGAAAATACCTACCTACTGTGCCAATTGCGAACTCATGAGGTATGTAATGAATAGGCAAAATCAGCTTAATGAATGCAGTTCAGCTTTTGTGCTAAGTGTCTCTTTTTGCCCGACTGCAAAGGAAGGGTTATGTTTTTCACGCGTATCTGTGTATGTATGTATGTGGGATTCTTTATACCCTCGAATCATCCAAACGGCTGGACGGATTTTAAAGAATGAGATGTCTATCGATTCGTCTGAATCGTGCGATGGTTATAGGCTAGGTTTTGTTTTAACAAAACCAAAATGGCGGCCAAAAAACACAAAATGGCGGTAGAGACGAAAACAAATTTTTGCGTACCATATTAAGTAGCACATCATTAGATAGGTCCTTCAAAATGAAGATGATGTTTCTTGAACCAAATTTCATAAAACTAAAAAGTCTTCAATAAAAAAGTAAATTAAAAAAATCTAAAAACCCGACTGCTTGGAAAGCGAACTAAAAAGATGAAAACAAGATGATAGTAGCATGTATAATTGAAATCCTCTTTTTCTATAAATTAAAATAGTCATTATTGCAGTCGGAGGCATATTATTCATATATTACTTGCTGAGACTCCTGCTACATATTTTATGCATCCGACTGCAATAATGACTATTTTAATTTATAGAAAAAGAGGATTTCAATTATACATGCTACTATCATCTTGTTTTCATCTTTTTAGTTCGCTTTCCAAGCAGTCGGGTTTTTAGATTTTTTTAATTTACTTTTTTTTTGCTTATTATATAATTACACCGCGAAATTTAACTGGTTGTTTATCCGCTTCATCACTATGTAGTACTCATGAAACTGAACATATAGGTTAAAATCACAAACCTATTTTTTCAACTTTTCATAAGTATAAATAAACTTCAGTCACGTGACCGGCCACTTTTGCGAATAAATAACCAGTAAAATTTCACGGTTTATAAGCTCTTCTCTTCTGTCTGTGTGGCATGGAATGAATAATAATAATTATTATGTAGGTATTTAAGGTATCAGACAGCTGATATATATTTAATTTTAGGTACTTGTCTCAGAGTCTTTACAGACAGTTTATTCTCGAGATTTTGCTTCATGTTTCGCTAATGGATAAGTTTAATAAGTTTTGGGTCGAAAATAAAAGCGTAGCCTTTACTTAGCACAAACAATTTGTCTGATGGGTCCCCCCCATTAGTTTAGCAACAGCGGCAATGAAATGAATAATTACGAGGTCAAGTGTACTGTTACGAAAATCTAGCCAGACTCATTATAATACTGGTATTAAGACCTACCTAGAAAACACTGATTCATATACATTCTCTTTATACCTATTGAAGATTTTATTAGACTATCATATCCCCTACCTACAAGAAAGATTTTATACGTATTTTTTCAAAAATATATAAAAAGTAACAACAAAACAACAACTACATATAAAAAAATGTTCCATTATAAATTTATGACCCCGACTATTCGAAAACTTTAGGATTTGTAGCTGCACAATGAGGAACAAATTGTGTAATCCGTTGAAACCATATAAAAGATAAATGTTATGAGATATCCAACGACTTTGTGCAAGTGTATCCCCTTGATGTAACAACCGGGTACAAACATCACCGAAACAGGCAGCCATTTCTGCACCTCGGCGGATCTCAACATGTAGAGGAAAACCTAATTCTACAAATTCCTAATTTTAGTTGTGTTTTGTCAAATAATTTTCGTATCTTTCTACAATTCATAATAATAATAATAAATAATATTTATGGAGTTATAGGTTCTATTAAATTATTCACAAGTACGTCGTGGCATCATTGACAGCTCATATATGTCCCCACCGAGGGGCTCGAGCAAGTAAGTATATTTTGTGAGACTGTGTTTTAATATCACATGCTTTTTTAGTACCTTTATTATAATTCTGCCTATTTATTGAGTGAATGCAATAAAGACAATACTTATATGTATAAAATTATTTATTTTGTTAATCTAATAAGTGTGCACATATACGAGAAATTTCTGGAAAGTTTGAAGACACCTGGCTGTAGGTAGTGGAGTAGACGCAATGAATATGGATGCAGTAATGGTGCAGTACCGCCACCGGTTGTGGTCGGCAAAGAATCGCCGTTGCTACCCGGCCACACCACCTTACTGCTTTTCATATACCACATCGAACGTGGGCTCTTTGCGGCAATGTTTATAGAATATTCTGACGCACGCACCTCTACTGCAGGACTCTGGTGTTTCTAAATCAAGTTATGCAAAATACGGTTAGTACAGAATAATTTCATCTGGCTGGTAACAAAAAATGGGCTTTTAGATTAACTTGCGCTTTGGATGATTCTTCTGAGTTTTTTATCTACTTTGTTTGCAGTTTTTGCACTAATGAACCAGTACAGAAATAAACCTTGATTTACTAGTGACAATTATCACATGTCAGACAGATAAATAAAAGTTTTAAAAATAACCAAGCTATAAAATATACCTACTATACATGGAAATGAAAAAAAAGTTCTAAAAGCAATCCTCTCTCTCCTCCAATCCTTTAAAACTTTGTTCACGTGACAAATTAATCATGAAATATAAACGTAAATTATATTCCCCAGATAAAAAAAAAACATATTTTGTGATATTATTACTAATATGTTGTATACGAAATGATGATAGAGCGAATGATTCAGAATTTCAAATTGGAATTTTGAGATTAACATAATTATTAGGGTTATTCTGATCTTGCAATGTCTAACATAAAAATATTCTTAAACTACCTAGTATAGAAGCCGTCGAATCCTAATCATCCCACACTGTTGCCAAATGTGACATAAGGCGAGTTTTGAACTCGTGACTCTACCCTATTCATCTCAGCGAGTCCTACGCAACTGTTCCAAGTAATTCTTAGGTATGCGCATCACAACTGCAATTACCTTTTCAATCTTCTTACAGTGTTGACATGTTAGGAGTTCGCGAGTTGCAAAAACTTGAAAAACGCTTGTAATCGGTTTGTTCAAAGACGATGCCATTTTTGTTTGCAGATAATAATAATAATAATACCACTACATACATACATACAGTCACGCCTCTTTCCCGGAGGGGTAGGCAGATACCACTTCCTTCCACTTGCTACGATCCGACGTAGAACGGAATTCTACGCTACGCTGTAAAGTATATGTAAAATGGTTTATAATTTATTTTGCAATATAATGTTGCGACATATCCAAGGTCTAATGTTAAGAATCTACTAACTTTATTTTTACTTAAATTAATACTTGTTTTAGCTATTTAGTAGGCAAGGTGGGCCAACAATATGGTGAAGGTCACGGGAGCCGGCCTTCGTTTAACAGTAGGCATATTTCTAATTAAAATTACGTCGATATAATACATAAATTAATTATCATCATTCAAATCTTATTTAGCAATCAATCCCACCATCAAGCATGTTACAAACACGGTCAAACACCAAAGGCAAAGTTTGGATAATAATCTTAGAGGTTCAAACTGCTTATCACATTTCTCACATCCATCTCACTATGTACTTAAGACCATCTAAACAATCTTACAATAATGGTGATTTTTAGCACCGCATTTACTGTTATGTTAAGTGTTAACTTAGAGATCAAATAATGTTATGTTGTGATTGTGAACAAGCTTTTACGAGTAAAGAGTTTGTACTACGCAGAATAGTGACATGCATGTGCTGGAATGATCTGTCATACTAGTCATATTCCATGGACTTAGAAACATAGTTACATAGTGTAACTATGGTAATTCGTCCAAGTCATATTCATACTTATTATCATAAAGAGGAAAGATTTGTATTTTTGTGTGTGTGTGTGTGTGTGTGTGTGTGTGTGTGTGTGTGTATGTTTGTAATGAAGAAACTCAAACACTACTGAACAAATTTAAACAAAATCTTTCACCATTAGAAAGCTACATCCACCCTGAGTAACATAGGCTACCTTTTACCGCGGGTAAATCCATCATTACCACGGGAAAAAACTGTTGGGGAAGAAACTGTGAGCCGCGGCGGAAAGCTAGTATAATAAATATAAGAAGATAAACAATGGGCCGCAGTATTTACATGTGTAGGTATCTAATTAGAATAATTAATTACTGTGATCTCTATCCAACCCGCCTATCAAACGTGAGATCTTTACACTTCAATAATACATATTTATTTAGTTTTAGTTCTAGTTTTAGTTCGTCTCAACTGTGCCCTTAAGTGTAATTAATTACTAAGTTTAAATCAGTAATTTTATTTATCGTGTATGAATGAATTTGTAATTTTTTTACATGGACGTATTACCATAGTTAGTGTTCCTTTTTTTTGTTTAACTTTTTGTTTTGTGATTTATACACGATGTAGAAGTATTCAATATCAATCTGTAATTTTATTAAAGACTCGGCTGTGAGTTCCGTTTGAGCAAACGTAACCAATACCAACCAACACGTACCTATAGGAACTGTCGTTGTTGTGTAGAAATGCTGACGAATGAGAAAGTGCTGCGTTACGAGGTGTAACCGAGCTAAACCGATATTTGTTAGGATGTTATGTTATAAAGTTTTATGTATTATATTAGTTAAGTCCAAGTTGAATAAAATGATCAAGAAGATAAAAAAGTATTAAATCTATTAAGGAACCCTGTTCGCTCACGCCAAGAATGTCTTTTAGTGAAGTTCAACGTGTTCAAATCTCATAGAGGTTAAGATAAATGTAAGCTATAGTATTCAACTCTTTATACGAACCGTAATGTTATGTAAATGCATGAGTACTAGAATAATGTCTTCTAAAACGAAGGTGTAATCACATTATCACTATTATGGTTACATGAATTATTTGTTTCAAATGACCTCATAATTGGGCACTTAGCAATATTGCAGGATATAGGTATGTAACATACCTATATGTAAAGTACGAGCATAAACTAACTAGATATAGGTGTAAGGTGTTTTGTTAAAAACTGTGATGTTTACATTACATTGCCTTGACTGAGAATAGGAGAAATTCGGATGGAAATTCCTATTAAATTAATATGAAACTAAGTTTACGCCCCGCGGCACCGCTCGCGCTAGCAGTTTTTCTTGTGGGAATGGGGGGTTTTCACGCGGTAAAAGGTTGCTTATGTGTTATTCTGATGTATAAACTATATTATTGTAAAGTTTCATTTAAGTCAATTCAGTAACTTTTGCGTGAAAGAGTAACAAACATCCAACCATCCTCACAAACTTTCGCGTTTATAATATGTATATTAGTTAGTAGGATTATATATCCTTATATATATTTTTAGATTTAGATTTTAAATGAGGCGCTGTAACTTATACACTACTTACTATACTTATTACTTATATATATACTTATACTTATACGTAAAAGTAAAAATATTTCTCATTAATCACTCATTGTCATCACCATATAATCCATAGTGTCATTGTCGGTTTTAAATGGGAACCATTGTTCTTTTGGAACGGTAAAGCCTATAAGTAAGAACTTACATCATAAGTACTTATTACTTTAGGTCCTTATCACATACTTATGATAGGTAAAGTAAAAGTAATATGATGAATGATTACCTACTATTTGATTGTATTACAAAGGTAAGTTGAATAACCTGTCATCCATTTACAACGTAAATGTGAGTTTGTTTGTTTGCCTTCAAAGATTATCACGTTTACGCAATTGTTACCAAATGTTTGCAGAATTTAGTGTTGGCCTCGTAATAGCTATTTATAGGTTATAGGCACTTAAATGTTTAAGTTCAATGAAAAAGAAAGTACTTTGGTATTTATTTGTAAATCTTCTTTTAACTCTACAAAGATCGTCGTATTATTTTTAAATATTTAGCAGAGAGGTGCCAAAATAAACTCTTTTATCTCAGGTAATGTATGTGTCTATACAAAGTTATTATGTTTTTGCCAAGAATTAACGTGGCAATCGAAATATGCTTATTTTCTCCCTTACAATACTTTACGAGCATCTTACAAACAACTTTGTGCGTAAGTACAAGTCATCGAATTATGTGCAGGTACAATCAACGCAAACATAAGTAACTGCTACTTGGGATGGTTTATTTTACACTAGCTTTCAGCCGCGCGGCTCCGCCCGCGTTAACAGTTTTTCCCGTGGAATGAATATATTTTCCCGCGGTAAAAGTAGCCTATGTCACTCTACATTCTTTCAACTAACTCTATGCCGAAAGTCAAGTCGATTGGTTGCATTGGTAGGGCGTGAAGGAAGGACAAACAAACTCACTTTCGTATGGATTTCTTCTGCAATCATGGAACGAAAAGATTATAAAAAATACTTGTTCGATTTGAAAGCAAGCACACTAGGCTACGCTACGGGGTCGATCCTGTATTAACCTTTAATTTAATTAAATAATTCAGTTAGAGTGAGATATTCTAAAAGTAAGTATACCTGAGTGAGTGTACGCTAACCCGTATACTTACAAAGTAGCACGACTCCTCATAACAGGCTAGGCTACCATAAGTTGCAGCATGGCGTGAGGCCCGCCTAACCTCACCACTATAAATATTAGAACGATTATGCACTAGCCGTCGTGAATAAATCTTAGAAGGGATCTAATAATTAGTAGAAAACATTTATATTTCTTTAATATGTCTTATGTCTTGTCTTAGATCTAATGTAACATAATTTATTTTCGAAAAATTAATATTGTTGAAATTTCTTCAGATTTCTTTTTTGTGCACTCAATAATTAGTGCAATACATACATATAGTTTCCTATTAATTTAATTATAATAGAGTGCGATACATATTACACCAAGTTCTTTAATGAATTCCACCGCAACAGTGATAATAGCGCGTTGATGTCTTTTGTATGGGAAGACAGTAAACTTGGAAATAGTTGATGTTGGATCTTTGAAATTAACCTTTTTACAGTTAACAGGAGTTGGTGAAATGATGAATATTTTGTATTATTATAGAGCTATTTGTCACGAGTGTACTCGGCCCGAATGGGTAAGTAGGTATTACTCTTAATTTAAACCCCTTTTAATGTGCGGTATTTATTCGTACTAAGTCTGCAGGTCGTAAAGAGGGGTTGGGATGTAGATAAATCACAATTCTGTGATAGTACCTGATACGATTTAATACAAATAGCCTATAAACTTAAAAATGAATCATGGTGTCAAAATGAACACTGTCTTATCTTACCCCTATGTATGTGTCTGTACAAAATTATTAGTAAGTATGTAACGTCGGCTTTTCAGATTAGCTGGCTATTGAAATATGATTACTTTGCGAGTAAATACAAGGAAAGGAATTATAAAAGTTAACACATTATTGCACAGTTTTCTGAACAATTTAAAATAACGACTCCCATTCTTGTAACCAACATCCTTTAATTATTTTAGTTGTTACTAGAAGCCCAGTAGTATAATAAGACCAGCACATTACCCTGCAGTCTGAAGATTACTCCCAAGTACTCCCAACTCACGAACAAACACTAAAATTTTTGCTCAACTCACGAAATCACTCTACAATTGATTGCTAGATTACTACTCTACAACGACGATAGCTAACCCAGCTGGAACTTGATGGATTTACCGTTCATGATTTACAATTTTATTCCCTTTTGAGGTACAGAACCCTATAGATGACATAAGAATCTCCTCCTTTTTGAAGTGGTTTAAAAATATACTTGCGCAAAGGTTTTTAAAATTTTTATTACATACAATCCAAAATAAACTTGCGCTAGCCGCGTTGATGTCTTTTCTATGGAAATAAACGCAAAGAGATCGTTTCTTACGGTGGCCAAGATCTCAGTCATATCATAATATATATTTTTTATGGTGCTGTGGTAAATTAAAATATGAATGACTTAGTGGCTAAGTTTGTAGCTTCCCATCCGGGAGGCCCATGTTCAATCCCTGCTACCAACGCGTTTTCTTTTCAACCAAACCGCACAGGGCCAGAGTGGCCAACTAAAGCCTTTACAACCTAGTTCACGACTCGTAGACTGAGTCGAATGTAGAGTTATCCGATCCCGCGATGAGCATAATTATTATAATAAATAAGCTTATAATACATTATGATTTTGTTTTTCTAAAAAGTAGAGAGGGATTAAATTAAATGCTCATAAAAAAAGGCTTTGGGCCCAAAGGTTAGGTTAGGTTACGTTAGGTTGGGAGGATAGAAAATAGATAACTCGAAAATAATTCAGTTATCTACAAAATGATTCAAAAGAGAAAATATGGAGGGTAGATTACAAATCTGTTACAAAAAACCAGGTTGCCCCACTACCATATACAACCATTACTTAACGAACTATGCGATTTTCCCAAAACATGGTGTATGTTCTAATAGGAGTTGGTAGCACGATCATAAATATGTATATTTTGTTTCTAGTCAGTCTCTGTAGAGAGATATTGCAGTCTTTATTTTTTATGGAAGCGAAATGGCAATTGTCCGAGACATTGCGTTGTAAAATTACGAGTAGGTACTTACTATAGTTTAGTTTAGTTTTATGGGTAGTTGTAAAATTACTTACTATAGTTTAGTTTAGTCTCATAGATACTCCAGTTTAAAATGAATTAAAGTTTAGAGGATAAAAATGCCGCTTCTTTATTTACTTTTGTGTTCGTTACTTTTTCACGACGATAAATAGAATGATTACATATTTGGATCAAAATTATAAGTTCGTTTTTAATATTATAAGGCTTTAGTGATGTAGATTGTTTTCAAACCAATTAAAACTATTTTTGAAACTGGTTATATTTTTTCATTAACTAAGCTAGGTTGTCAATGTTGTCATTGAAGATTACCTCAAGTGAGCCAGTTAATGTGAGAACCTTATGTTACGTGTGATGTGATCTCTATCTGCGTATACGCAAAAAGCTCGCGAGTTTCAGCTATGTGCTAATTATGTCCGCGAACTGGCACAACATAAAACCACCTCCGTAAAAGTATAAAAAACTGGGTTATATTAATTAGAGTTCCCTTCATTACTATAACACGCAACTCCTACTCCTAATACCTAATATGTATAATTCTTGATATTGTAATGTAAACGGTAAAGATTATTAAAAAATATGCGTTAATAAATTTCACGGCTCTAATGATCAAAAGGTAATTATTATCGTTATACTCGAATGAGAAATTTAAAGCAATGGAAAAGTGAAAAAGTTAATTATGCAGGAATGTTAGATTATTTGTCGTTCTCCGATAATAAAGTCTTAAACCGCATTTTATTTTCAAGAAAGAGAGGTGTGCTAGTCACGGCTCTAGTTTTCAATTTATATTTTTGTATGTGGAATAAATAAATAAAAATGTGAACTTGCAATACTCGCAAACCTAGACTAGGTATATATCTTTTTAAATATTATATTTTAGTGGCTTTCCAAATATCGTAACTTACCCCATCGCTGAAGCCCCCGAGGCTGATGTTGAAAGCGAGAACCTCGTTCAGGAGCAGCACCAGTCCCAGTAACAGCCACATGGTGACCACATATCGGACCACCCTCACCTCAGGATACCAATCACCACACAAACCCGTAAAAATAAAACTAACGCTCCATCCTGTATTACTTAAGTTCACGTTAATAAAATATTGCTACCAAAAAGACTAAAACTATTAATCTTGGCACAATAACAAAAAAAGTATATTTTTTTCTATTTTTAAAGTTAGAACGCTGTTCGCGCGCGGCGTTTGGCGGGAAAATGTTAGCTATCGCGTACGCGCAACTTTGCGCAGCGCGTGTCATATTGCACAATGGAATCAAACGTGCTCCCAGCCGTACCACAGTTTACGAGGGCTCTTCGACCTTATGCGGAGTGTCGGCTGAAGCTGCCCCCGCAAACCGGTATACTAGGATATCGTCTAGGTCCTAGACTCTAGGGGGTAACTTACTTAAACACGAATAGAGTCGCCGCATTACGTGCCTACAGCCAGTCTGCAATACCACGTAATTAATTATAGTGCTAAAGCACGTTAAGCCGTTAGTCCTGATCATGTGGTAGTATATGGTTGCTATACGAGGCTCGTCAGAAGCTTTGGTTAGGGGCTCAATTATTTTGAGAGATCGATCAACCCACATAAAGAAGAGAAGAATGTAACTGCTTACCCTGTATAGAAGTATTTTATAAAGTTTCATACGTCCAAATATTGACCTAAAAGTTGGCCACAACCATTGTGTTATATGTCGCCACGTTTTCCTTTCAATAGTTAAAGCGTTTAGGAACACAGTAGACACAAAAGCTTGCCAAACGCAACCAAATACTGTTGGATGTACTAAATAGACTTGTACTTTAGTCAACGATGTCCACCTTTTGTATTGACCAAAATCATGATGATTCATCTTCTATGATTTATATATTTATGTAACATAGGTAAGTACTTGACTTGTGTGAGAAAAGTTATTGATGTTGGCGATATGAGGTGGCGACGAGCCGGCTGCTGCGCCGGATGTGACGTAAGATAGGGATCTCCGCCCATATCAAATAGCTTTTCTTAATTTTGGCTATTAAACAAGTAGGTCGACGTACGGGATTTAGCGGAACTGGATACCAATGACGACTCTAATACCAAAGAGTGAAAATCTTGCGGATATCTGTTTGTCGGTACTGGCTATGCCTAGTGTTGGTATGTGCTGGTGTTGGTGACAATACTTTATCATCAACTACCATTGTATCACATTCACCAACCATCCTGCAAGAGAAGCATCGCTTTACGCTTTTATTATTTTTCTGTGCTTTTCTTGCCTTCGTTTTATGGATAGCTCTCGCTCGATGTAAAAAAAACCGGACGTGCGACATTAAATAATTAATTTGAAACAAGGAGACCACTTTTGAATGACAAATTAGTCTTCAATAAAATGTATTGCAATGAATACTTACTGTAGGGCATATCAAATTAAAAACTTATTGTAAAGACCTCAAATATGTCTTTTTTTACAACTTCACGATAAATAGTTTTGAAGGTATTTAAGAAAATCGGCGAAAAATTATCATGCCTAGGTATTTCTTCCGAAACTCTTATTTAAACCGATCGAGTTGAAATTTGGTACACGCACCGATGTAAATCCGTGACCCACAGACGGACGTGTGGCATTAAATAATTAATTTGAAACGCGGAGGCCACTTTTGGGTGACAAATTAGAATTTGAAAAAAAAAAAGGTTTTGCAAACTTTACTGATATCTAATAATTTATTTATTATATTAACTAACTTCCACACGTGTATCAAACAACACGATCGGTCCAGTAGTTCAGAGGAAATAGGCATGGCCATTTTTCGCCGACTTTTTAACTACAATACTATTTATCGTGAAATTGTCAAATATTAATATTTTTGCCCTTTCATATGATATACATATTACACAATATAGTTTGCAAAACTTTTTTTTTTCAATCCTAAATGATCACTGTACTCAAAAGTAATCTCTACGTTTCAAATTAATCATTAAATGTTATTGCATCAGAACTAAATAGCGAGAACATTGTTTGTAATGAAAGTTTTGCGGCGAGCTGACCAAGATTATTTCCTTCCTCCAATCAAAGGTCTCTGCAGGCAAAAATTTAATAAGAAATGATATCTTGACCTTTACTTGTTTGTATACCTACGTATGGTAGAGGCACGGTCGCAGCAACTGAAGTTATCTATAAGAGAATGTATGCGCTTGAAATAAAGATTCATTTTGCCGGTAAAAATATTACCTGCAGTATTTGTCGTCAATTCTGCATGACTGTGCATCGGCACTCGTCACCAATATGTGGATTCGTACTTTGTCTATGTGTTGTATAATCTTTTGGCGGAAAATGACAATTAACCTTGTGACCCTCCCGGAGTGTCGACCAGAGGTCTGGCGGCGGCTCTGTCGCAGCCAATCATTCCATCATCTTGTCTTCGTAAAGTGGAAATTGTAAAGCACGACTTGCTTTCTAGCTACAATGCATCGATGATTCGTTTTCGGATAGATAGATGTATATTATGTACTAAATGTCATACGGTACGTAAACTATTACTTTAGCAGTCGGAATAAACGTCTGCCGCTGTAATGTACGAAATCCATTTATTTAGTTACTTTTCTGAAAGCTTTTATGGCTATTTTAATCTAACGTGCGGTAGGTACATATTTAAGTAATCCATTTACTAATCATCTATCAGGCACTTATGGAATCGTAATATCAGTTTTATTAGAAACAATTTTAAATTATGCATTAAGTGTTTCCTGCATCAGGCTCCATCCAGTCCAATAAGAGTGTACGAATTAATACTATGGATTAATATTTCCTGGATTGGCATTCCTATCAACTTTCGTCATAGACTTTCAAAGCGCATGCACCATGCTCGCACCGGCCACCGATCAACCAGTTTGGTTCGGCCTAGTTTTAGGTCCAGCTAGGCATATTCTGGCCCGCCACGGTTACTCGAAATGGACTTAAATCAACATTGAAGCAAGCAATTAATACGAGTGACATAAGTGGATCCCTTTCGCAACATATTACGCCATTAGAAAGCAATATAAAGTGCTCACGTCGCACGTAGGTTCCTGTTGGCATACCTTAAAGGACCTAATTGTGTGTGGTTCAAGCTATAATCCTCCCCTATGAAACCTTAATGAAATTCAATTTTGACTATGCCAAAAAATGGTATTGAAATAGTAGTAAATAGTATCATTGTAAGAAAAATTACTATCATTAAGACTCTGAAGATATAGCTATAGTTTGGGGAGGATTATAGCTGGATGTTCAAGCTATAATCCTCCCCTCTCGTACAGCCAAACGGTGGGG